>CAUJNA010000624.1:1047031-1054531 GCA_963377175.1 Effrenium voratum | reverse complement strand
GGTTACAAGGCTTGTCCACGGTTCCTTGCTCGCTGTTTTAAGCGGGCGCTGAAGGAACTTCCATGTTCAGCTTCGGCAAGTGGCAGATTTCACGAATAAGGACCCCCCCCAAGGTAAGAAACCGTCACATGCGAGGTCACAACTTCCTCTTTGTGAGATCGCGCAACCTGCCCAGGCAGAAAGGTTACGCTTCCCGGGGTGATCAACTTAAAGCTCATGTCTCATGTATACAGTACACATGTCTGTTATAACTATTAGGAAGCAAGGCCCTGAACACATGCAGCAATCACGCAATTTGAACCTTTGCCACCCTCCTCCCCTTGGTGCCCCCCCTTCCTCCCCGTGACACCTAGGGTTGATTTTGCAAACTCAAGCCCTAAAAAACTGTTGTAACCTAAACAAGGTTGCCAAAACAGTCCCGAACCCAGACCCCCCCCCCTCCCGGCCGCTTTTCTGCGCGGAGGCCTTGCCCGGCAATCGGCGTCGCCTCAAGCCTCCCTGGGGCTCACCGACGAGCACAAGGTCTCCGAGCTGCTGAACGATTTGAAGGCAAGCGGCGGACACGGCCCTTTGGGACCTGCATTTGAAATGGGGTGGGCCCTCTCATTTTGCTTCTTGGGTTCTTGATTGCGTCAGCTCGCCGCGTTGTTTGTTTGCATTTTCGAGTTGAGCTCATGGAGAAGAGGCTTCAAAGTTACAACATGATCCCACGCCTTCGAACATGCCGCTCCTTGAATCCCTGCACATCTTCGCCTTCAACACCTCAACCCCTGACCTTCAAAACCTATAGCTTGGCAAAAGTTGGTGGCATGATTCCCTGACTTTGCTTTGGACACCCCCCCGGTGCCCACAAGGACCCACCTTGGCGCAACCAGCAACGCCCGCCCGCTCGAAGCCCAAAGCAAACCCAACAGAGCCCCTTCAAACCCGTCGAGCCTGCGAACACTTTTGATGTCAGGGGAACCCCATGCAACACTGTCAGGCCAAATAGTTTTTTCGCCCTAGTGCTTGCTTGGGTATCCTTTTTGTGTTCCTGTTTGACCACCAACATTGAGCTTTGTGAAGGGGGTCTAAGTCTTGCATCCAATTATGGCGATCCTTCCCCTAGAGTCGGACATTCCAAATATCAATGGTACACCATAGTTCTCTTGGAATGGCGAGATGATGCTTTTCACTTTGGTTGCTTCATATTTTGCCTCGAGGGCTGGGAGATCAGGTGGCCCTTTGATTCACGGCCCCAAAGGCATCACCCAGGAGCTGCACAAATTCAAGGAGATTGAAGGAACGCCCAAACTCATGGGTGTTTTCGCCTGACATCGGCCAGGAGCTGTCTCTGGGGGTCTTCCACAGCCGCATGCCGGCCTGGGCCTACCGCAGCCTGGGCCGCGCCATTCAGACCATGCAGCGCCACAAGCTCAGGCCAAGCTGCCACCGGGGTTCTTCCCCCAAATTGGTTTCCCTTATTATTATTTTTTCTTTTTTGGGGTTCCCTTTGTTTTCCACTAAGCAGGCATTTTTTTTGCTGGGGTTCTAATTCCAGCCAAAAGTTTAGGGTGGTGTAGGGCGGTTCAGGGCTGGTGAACTTCGGGCCAGCTTAGGGCTTGTGGCTTTGGGTCGGTTTTGAGTTTGTTTAGGGCTCCGGGTGGGTGGGTTTCCTTTTGGATTCGATTGGTACCCGCACCAAAAGACAAATACCCACACAGCGAGAAAATGCTGTGCTGAAACCTTGGTATGTGTCGCACTGGGCATTGCTTCGTCGCCGCTGCCGTGCCCACAAAAGTGTTATTTTGTGGAGGTCAGTGGGATAACAATATGTTTCCCGAACAGTTGCGGGTTCAAACGGTTCAAGATTCAACCTGATGGCCAACCTCAACAACACGCATGCTCAAATCTCTTGCCTTTTCCAGCCGCCCTACAACAACTTGTGTTGCGCACTCATGAACTGTGGCACTTGTTCACTAGGTTCTGCCGGGCCTATGCTGTGCACAAACCAACGCTCCCACGAGACTTTCGCCATCCACCTATATCCACCTTCAGCCGAACCTCAACCACCCTAAGCCAATCCTCGATTGAGGGGGGGGGTGTCTGCTAAAATGAGCATCCAGAGCGCAGGTTCTTCCTGGAGTGCGCGGAGGAGGTGTTGTGCCTC
This sequence comes from Effrenium voratum, assembly GCA_963377175.1. NCBI lineage: Eukaryota > Dinophyceae > Suessiales > Symbiodiniaceae > Effrenium > Effrenium voratum. The sequence goes on along the minus strand of CAUJNA010000624.1, from coordinate 1,052,382 downwards.
TTGCGGGACCACACTAATTGGGGTTCCGGTGTGGCGAGCCTTGCCCGCATGCTGCTGGGTCTTTTTCGATTTGTAAGAGCACCCTTTTTGGGGCTTCAAAGGGAAACCAAGAGGCTCGAAAATCGAACCACTTTGGGGGTGCCCTCATTCTGAGACAACCTCAAATAAGGGAACCCTGAAAGCTAGGGGTGATCTCCCTTCCGCCCTCCAAAAGAGGCGGGCATCCAAGGGAGGTTTCAAACCCCCAAGAAAGAAAGCGTGTTTGAACCTTTGTACCCCTCAACAACAAAAAACGCGACTGAAAGCGATATTCTTTGCCTCTTGCTGAATTCACCCCCCATCGGTCAACACAATGAGTCATAATTCCCGCCCATGACCAGATCAAAGGTTCTTTTCCTCTACTGCATTCTAAGAGTTTTTGGTTGCCAAGAGCCAAACTCTACAGATTCTGCTCCTTTAGCCCCCCCTTTACATTCCCCCCAGCACAGAGGCCCCCCGAGCCCCCGCCCGAGCGCCCGGCACCCGAGCGCGCGAGCGCCCACCGCGCGCGAGGACGGCTCCGGAGCTCTTCGCGGTGTCGGAGGCGCGGAAGGCCCCGGCGGCGCTGCTGCGCACGCTGCACGAGCTCTGCGACCTCGCGGAGGCGCAGCGCACACTGGGGCCTCACGGGGCCTTGTGGGCAAGGTGTTTGATGGTGTTTGTTTTTTGTCTTGTTTTTTTGTTGTTTATGTTGTTTGTTCGTTTTTCGTGGTTTGGTGTTTTTTGTAGTTTGTTTGTGCTTTCGTTGCTTGTTTTTTGTTGCTTGCTTTTTGTTTGGTTGTTTGTTTGTTTGGTTGTTTGGTTGGTTGTTTGTTTTGGTTGACAGCCATTACGTTAGGGATAGTTGGCTTAAGGGGTTTGGGCTTCTTGCGCTCGAAGGGCAGCCAAAAGGAGGCTCGAATAGTGGTGAGAAACACCTGTCCATGAGGCAAGCAAAAGAGCCCCCATTTAGCCAAGGACAATGGCTGGCCTATAGCTGGGATGCACTGGCATGTGTCAACATGCTGGTTAAGTAAGGATAATTTCAGGCTGGTTGAGATGGAATCCTTACGTAATACAGATGTGTGTGTGTGTGTGTGTTTTGATGATCATAGCTCACGACGCTTCTCTTTTTTCAGCAGTTCAGGGCTGTCTCAATTCCTCTTGGGCGACCCCGCCTTTTTGGCTCAAGGTGAATTTACACTTGCCAAATGGGACCTTTTGGCTCTGGCTTCCACTGTCGCCACTGGCCAGCCGCCCAAAAGAGGTACCGGCTTCGAAGTGTCCAGCCGCTCATCGGATGGTTGTGGAACGAATAAATGGGATGCTCCCTGAGCCTCCATGTTTCCCATGTTTCCCAAAAAGAACACACCGATCAGGAATCGTTCTCCTGCAAGTACACCGCCGCCTTGCTTTTGGTCTTTACTCCCAGCTCCCCAGGTGAGCTCCATGGAAGTGACCAAAATATGGGCCGCCGCCACAACTTGGTTTGGGGCTTTCCGATCCGAACCTATCAGGCGCGGTACGTGCGCGTGACCGTGGTGGACAATGGGCTCTTCGCCAATTGGCGGCTCGGCCACGTCGTTGGCACGGGAGCCATGGGTGCGGAAAATGGCAACCCTAGTGGTTGAGTGCGATACCCGGAAACCGGAGGGAATTTATCTGATTCTCCCTTTCCAGGCCTTCTAATTTGCACCAAGCTTGCTTTTTTGAATATTTGCTCTAATGTTTGGGTAGGGTTGTTATCCTACCATACCTTGAACGTTTTTTTGTTTGACCGAACACTTGTTGAATGTCGATTGTTAGACATACAAGAAGTTCCAACCGCTAGCACAGATATTTGACTCTTTGATTCAGCAAGGTGTAGGCCAGAACCCCCCCAAAAAAACAATTGTGTTTTTTTCAAGTATGGGTGCTGGTACTTTTTTCCTTTTTGAATCCAGCAAGAGAGTCAATGCCACGGCGTCAGTTGCAAAACTGGCAACGCTTACCCCCTGCTTCCAGGCAAGCCGCTGTAGGCAAGCAGGTATGGCTACCTCTAGGTTGCCACGGCGTCAGTTGCAAAACTGGCAACGCTTACCCCCTGCTTCCAGGCAAGCCGCTGTAGGCAAGCAGGTATGGCTACCTCTAGGTTTTACATCATGGGTAAACCCCTGGTTACCTATGGTGGTAACTGGAAGCACTGGGTTATTCAAACCAGACATTGCCCACACCAAATGGCCGTTTGAACAACTGGTGGCTAGACACATGAAGAAGGGCCCTCAAGTTTCCAGCGTTTAGAGTCTAGAGGGCAGCTGTGTTCGGAGGATGTCATAGCCAATGGGCCCAGTGAGACACCCGCGCAAAGCACAGAGCGCCCAAAACCCTGGGCCATGAACATTGTGGTCATGCCTTCCGGCTAATCAACCCGCCCCATGTTGTTTTTAAGCTCGGAGGGAGTTTTATTATTAGGGGTCGCCGGTTTTGGCCTTAGATATAGTACTTATAGTTCTTTGTGTTCTGTTTAGTATTGGACTTGCATTGGAAAGCGGATCCCCTTTGATTTGCAGGAGAAAGCGCTCAGATTGCAACTTTTAAGTAAGAACTCTCAAAGGGACATCCTGTTGTCAAATCCCTGCCTTCTTGTTTCAACACACTATGGGCAGGGGGGCCAACCAAGCACATTTTGAGAGCTGTGGTCTCAGGAGTTTAGTATTGGTTTAGTGTTGGCTAATTTTAAAGTTAGTATATATTTGCGTTTTTTGGCGCGGCTGAGGGGAGTTTTGTTTTGGGGGGGTGGGTTTGTTGGAAGAAGGGATCAACCATATTTGGTAGAGCCACTTACTACAATGAAATCCAGTGCCAGATCCTTCCTTTGGCAGAGCCAACAGCATAATTTCATTAAGAATATGGGTAGACAAAATAGAGATGTTCAAGGGTTGCTCAAGAAAGTACCGTCAACACATGCGGGCGTGTCTTCTTTTTGCGAGGGTACCCGTTTTGGGTTGCTTGCAAGGGAAACAACCAAAAGGAAACCACTGGATTGAAGGGTTCCATGCTATTTAAAGACAAACCCATACCCTCAACCCCGCCCCCCCCCAAAAAAAAAAGCAAGAAGAAACGAACAACTGAAAAAGAGCTGCGGTTATCCGTTTGGCTTCCCTTTGAACCACACCCAAACAAAAAGCTGTACCCTACACATAGACCCTGGAGCCACCCACGGGGCTCAGCTGAGAAAGCCGCAGGCTGCAGGTCCTGGACGCGGCTTACTTCGCAGAGGTGCCGGTGGACGTGGACTGGGTGAGGACCACGGGGGACGGGGCTGACGGACGTGAGGAATGCGGAGGGTCCGTCCCGAGCGGCGGTGTGTGCTTGCATCTGCTGAAGTGTTTGTTGTCCTTTTGTATTTTCCCCTGTTGGTCCTTAAGGGAATCGATTTCACTACTGGACATATCTGTCGTTTTTGACCGTCACTCAGGAGGTGAGTGTCAATTGTCATAAGGTGAACAAATGATGGGATCTTTCTTGAGATGGATTCTACTTGCTTGAGGTTCACCAAATGTGGACCAGACTGGAAAATAGTAGGTTTGGTTGGGGGGGGCAAATGCTGCGGTACGTTAGGTGTTTGTTGTGTCGCAGAAATAAACACCGCACACTTGGTGTGATCTCCCCATTTTAGACCCCCATTTTCCTCTCTCAGTTTCACCTTTCGCGCCACCTGCTGTGCAAATACGTGAGGACCCAGCAGCAGCGGGAGTTCAACTACGGCCGAGTGGGCGAGGACCGTCACTCCCCGAAGCTGATCGGAGAGGGCTTCCCAACACAGGGATCCCGGATCCCTCCTCCTCATACGGTGGATGGACAAAATCCTGCACCACCTAAGAAACCCTAGAAGGATGATACCAAAAAAACAAATGGTTTCCCATGGTGCAGGATTTCGTCCATCCACAGTATGTCCCTTTTGGAGGATGGTTTGACACATCACCTTTGGGGCCACAGGTGAGTTTCCTTTTGGGGTGCTGTTTCAAGGGGAAATGATAGGAAACCCTGTACTAGGGTACTTGTTGGTTGTCAGGGAGTTTTTGTTCAGTCCAATGTGTCTCTCTATGGTTTCAAGCTCACCTTTTCGGAAAAGGACATGAGGCGTATTGAGGCCTTTTGAAGAGGAACCTACAATAGTCTTTCAGAAGCCGTTTGTCCACTTCTAAGACTCTTAGACAGAGTGTCAAAGTAAGGCGAGAACCACAGAAAGTGTGTGTGTTTGTGTTTGCTTTTGGTTTCCCTTTAAGCCAAGGTGAAAAACGGTACCCTCAAAACCTCACTTTTTGCGAGCCCGCCCACCCAACCCACCCAACCCCAAGCCGGGACTGAGCCTCAGAGGATGTTTTCCATGGCCTCTTTGAGCGGATCCCACTCTCGGATGCCACGCAGCCGCGCTTCGACGTGACGCACCGCTTCAACTTCCTGCTGGCACCGGGGTGAAGGGGGCGGGTGAATGGGATGAGTGTCTCTCAAAGAGGTCCCCTAAAATGGTTGGTTTCTTTTGGGTTTCCATTTGTTGGTTCACGGTCCGCCGTTTTGGTGCTTTGGACCGTGATAACTTCTGTTCATGCTGAGTACCTAAAACTAGGTGCTGGTGTTCAAATAGAATTAAACTGAGGAAGACAAGCAATTGTTCAATTGGAAATATGTGATATTTTGTTCTATATCGCACTCTTCTACATTCTGTTGTTGTTTTGTACTTTGGACAAATAATGAGATCTTGCATTGTGACCCATCAATATTTGTCAGTTTAGTTGTGTTTATCTTCTTAGTCATGTCTATATCAGTATGTTTTGTTTTATACATTGATTATTTTACAGTTGTATGATCATAGTAAATCATTAGTCTTTGATCATGTCTTTTTTATACACCTTAAAATAAATGTGTGTTTTGTGTTTTTTTCCGTTTCTCTCATTTTGGCTTTTTAGATAGACTGGTGAATGGAGGAACGGGTTGAGAGACGGACCGGGCCAGGATATGACAGCCATGAACTATGAAGATAGAACTCCAGTAAAAACACTTTATTTTGTACATTTCTGGTGTCTACAGTTTATTATTTGCCTTCATTCAGAGGCAGTTAAACACCCAAATAAACAGTGATGATGATGAAGTCTATTCCTTTATAGACATCTAGACTGGAATGCCGTGAAACATAGAATTATCATATTATGATTGCACTGTTGTTTATTTTAAGAGCTTCCAAGTTCCATCAGATACAGATAGGAGAGTGATGGCATGCTTCTTGAGATAAGATACCTTTTGCATGGCTCGTGTCCTTCTTCATTCATCATGTCATTCTTGATATATGTTGT
>CAUJNA010000624.1:1029531-1042031 GCA_963377175.1 Effrenium voratum | reverse complement strand
CCCAGTTTGACCCGCTTTCCTGTTCTTCAATTATGCTTTTATGTTTGGTAGCTTCCCCTCGAGAAATTCATGGAATCCACCAACCCAAAACAGGTTGTTCTGCCTTGGTCGCTGGTTGCAGTGGCCACCCGTCGCCCAGGATCGCCTCATCTTCGCCGGAGACGTGAAGCGGTGCCAGGGCGGGGTCAACGAGCAGAAGCTGCCGCTGGAGGCGGGCACGGCGTGAGAGGCAGAGGCGGTTTGCCAGGCTCACTCCCGGAGGTCGACGTAATGTTCACCCCGGATTAATAAACGCCTGGTTGATCCCCTTTTTAGTGGGGATTCATCACTTTTAGAGGGAATACCCCCAAAAAATGGGACGGGCTTGTTAATCCGGGGTCAACATTATTCGGGAAGGAGGTTTTAGGATGAAGAGTTTTGATGGATGTTTGGGCCAGTTCTCAAGGGTGTGAGGAGATAAGGGGGACATGAGGTCAGGGGTTTTCGAAGCTTCCTTTGGCTGATTCGGAGTTCCCTCGGGTGGATGAGATGGTTGATGGGCCGGACGGGGTATTTGGGAGTTGCCTCTAAGGGTCCTTTGAGGTTTCGCCTGGAGCTTAGCGTTTAGAAGCCCAGGATGAATCAACTTGGTTAATTTTGATGGAAAGTCAAATCCCTCAAATAAGAGTCGTCCGAAAGGTCCTTGTATTAATCTTTGAAGGGGAAGACCTTTTGGTCTTCCCGTTGACCTCCGCGAAAGTTCCGCGAAGGGGGTTGCGAAAGTGATTTGTTTTTGTTCGCGAAAGTTTGTGTAAGGGGTAGCTTGCTAACGTGAAGCGGGAATGATGAACCATGTGAATTTGCCGGCAATGCGCGCAGAATGCCCGCAGACTAAAGTTGGTCGGGGAATGCGCGGGCTGAGGGTTGCCGCGAGAATACGCCGCTGCAAAAGCAACCCCCAGCTAGCAGAAACCAGCTTGCGGGATATTTCAAGCTTTCGGGCCAAGAAGTGCAACTTTCCAGCCGGATTTTCGCGAATGTTTGGCGTAAGATGAGCTGGAGCTGCGGAAGCACGCTTCGCGTGCTGCTTTGGAACTGGAAGGTTGCGACTTTCGAGCTGGGGCTGTCGAAGATTACTTCGTGTACTACTTTTGTATTGTGAAAAGTTTTGACTTTTGAGGTGAGGGTGTGGAAGTTTTGTTCTTGTACTACTTTTGCATTGAAAAGTTGCGACTTTCAATCTGGGCTGCGTAAGTTTACGTTTCGCACTACTTTCGTATAGAGCTGCGACTTTCGAGCTGGGCCTGCGCAGGTGCACTTCGTGTTTCCATTCTTATGATGAGTGTTCTGAAAACAGTCCCCGCGAAAGTTCTGCGATGGGGTCCGCGAAAGTTATTTTTTTCTCGCGAAGATTGCGGTTTCCGGAACAAGGAGTTCAGATAGCCGTCAAATGCTACACAGGGAAGAACAGGATTGTAATGCCCGCGGCGCATGTAATTGTTACTGTTTTGGGTTTTTTTTGTTGTTTCATGTTGCTCGGGGCGCCAAGCAAAATACGTGTTAAATCCTAGCATGCCAAAGGATTGAACAGAGGCAAACACTCAGTTGAGTTGTTGACAATATTGGCAGGCAATCAGGATTAATACTCCCTGAAAGAATAAGGGGGGTCCATTTTAGAGGTTGAAGCCTTCGCTTTTCAGGCAAGCACCCCAGGGAGCCCAATGATCTGCCAGGTCTATGAATCCGCCAATGCTACTACTTGGGTTGTGTACATTTGCCCCAGCCCAAGCACATCCTGAATGGCCCCTATTGGTCACCAAGATAATTTGGCTGGTGGCTCCCGTTGCTATGGCTCTGAATCAACCTAGGACCATATTTTGAGATATATTTGGCGTGTTTATATTTGGTGTGGGTCTGTGGAATGACCTCCCAATGGCTGTTTTGGGGTTATTTGCCAGCCACGGGGGGGTCCTGGTAACTGTTGTTGGTTTTCTTTTGTAGGGAAGCCACTCATTTTGTTGGCGGCGGGGTTCCTGTCCGCCCTGCCCGTCCGGGTCCGCCCGGCCTGTGAGGTGCACGGCCAGCAGACTGCCCTGGCCCTGTCGGACGCCAGGGACTGCCTGGTGGACGCGCTGCTGCTCAGCAGCTGCGATGCCATGGTGCACGCGGATTCCAACGTCACTCGCCTGGAACGGTCGCGATCTTGCGTTGTTTCCAGTCAAATTCGGGTGTGGATAATTCTTTTCAGGGGAGCCCTTGTCTTGCTTTGAAGGGACGTGGGCACCAAGATGAAAAACTCACAATTCTGGGTTCCCAAAAGGAAAACGATGATAGGTTCCATTCCTGTTTCCAAGCACTCCCGGCGTTGCCAAGGTCGTAACCCGACTCATCCAAACGCCTGATTGCTTCCACTTTTGGGGTCTCCCTACTTGGTTCAACCCATTTGAAGCTGGGAGCTTAGGACTGGATTCTTATTTGCTAAGAAACGACCTTTTAACATCTTTTGATTTCCCTTATTTGGTTTATGCTTCGGCCCGCAAGGCCCCAAAATGTGAACCTTGCATTGGGTCCAAACTGGGCAACTGAGAATTCCCAAAAGATTGGTGAACCACAAGTTGGTGAACAGATGCGTCCAGAAACCTGAGGGGTTCACACTGCTCTTTTTGTGTGGAACCCGCGGCCTTTCGGATTTCGGCAGAGATGCTCAAGCGCCAAACTCGTCAGCACCCCAAGCATCAGCACCCGGTGAAAGGATACCTCAGGGAGTAGGCCAACGGGATTGAGAGATCACTTGTTTCAAGAAAGCTAGCCACAAAAGCCGCCCATTGCTTGCGTTTACGTTGGCTGCTTTTTGCGTTTTGGGGCGGTTCCCACATGCAACTTTGGCTGTGGGAACTCCTCGGATCGTTTTGTACAGGATTCCGACAAATGGGGGACCTGGCCAATTTGGATTTTCATGTTCAAGGGGGAAGCAAATGTAAACGAAGACAAAGCCAGGCACAACATTGGGGCCGGTTTGTTTGCGCGTTTTTGTTGCTTCCATTGGGCGCGACTATCTCAAAAGTCTCGGGCGCTCCGAAATACTTCCCAACTGTTTGTGGCCCTGTGGCAACTCATTTAATCCACGGAATATTGCTTGTCCACACAAAGGATTTCAGGTGCCAAGAGCACACTGAGCCTTTCAAACATCATTAGATCTCCTCATGCTCATTCTTAGGCCTTAAATCCCTGAACGGGTTCATGCTCAGCCAGACTTGAAGCCGGCCTGGCCTTGATGTCACTTGATGAAGCCTGCCGGCCTGCTTTCACAGGACACGTGGATTGTGTGTGTGTGTGAAATGGATTGGCCCCATGCTTTTTTTGCTTTGTAGCAGTTGTTTGGCATCCTCATTTGGGCTTCTTTTTGCACATTTTGGACAGCCCTGCCGTCCGCTCAGGTGACTATCGCGGCGGGGATCATGAAGCTTCGGCTTTTATTGATTTTTGCAGCCAGCACCCCCCCCCTATCCCCCCTTCCAAAATACTGTTTGGACACGACTTGGACTACTTGAAATGGGAAAAGACAGTCCTTTAGGTCTGCTAAAGTTCTTCGATATTCAATCCGCATATTTCGCAAGGCAGAATGGGCTCGCCATGAAGGTCTTTGCTTGGGAATCTCTTCAGGTTTTGGAATGCTTCCAAAATTGGTAGGTTTCAATTTCAAGACTTGGATGCGTAATCATCATCCCCTGGATTGGGCAATTAATTCGTGCGCCCCGTCTCTTCGGTCCTCGTCCTTTTCCTTTTGGCCCCCTCCGAGCAAATTGAACTGGAAACCGGAACCTTGAGAGCCTCTTTTGTCCTTCTTTTCTTGCCCCTTCTGGGCAATGGGACTTTGAATGGCAGCATTTGGGCATTGATCAATCGCGGGGGTTTTAAGTTAATGAGGGAGGGCTGGGTCGGGTCTCCTTTGCCAGCTTGAAAAAGCTTGTCGTTTTAAACAAGCATGAGTAAGAAATTGGCATTTTGTGGTAAGCACATGTTTGGCTTGGCATTGGTGGGTTCAAGCCTGAGCGAATACGAAGCAAACAAAACAAAAGCCCCTTTTCTGGCTGGTTGTTGGGCTTGGAGGCTGCAAGGGGTTGCCTGTAATAGGGGGGGGTGTCGGGGGAGGCCTGAAAATGGTTGAGGTAGGGTTGTTTTGGGCGCGCCTTGTTGGCCCTTTGCTTTAGTATTGGTGGGAATCTGGCAGGGAAGAGGGGAAACCTTTGATCAAGGGGAGTTACTAATTGTGCACTCACAGTATTGGGTTGCTGATGTGTGCCCTAGGGAATGTAGGGTACAAGTTGTTGGTGCCCCGTTTTCGGACTATGGCGTTTTGGTGTTAATTATGAAGAGCAAATGTTGTTGGCGATGTGTGTTGTACCACTGGTTGTGCGATTGCGCTGGTCTCCTGTTCCTGGCGTTGTGTTATTTCAGGAGGGTTCCATAGGCCGCATCAGGAATCCCTACATGCCCGCCTTCCACGTGCGCGACCTGGCGCCATCAGCGCCGGAGGCAGGCGAGTGGCAGGGCTACAAGCCCTGCCGCCTGCCCTTCTGACGAGTTCCGCGGCAGGCGTGGAGAGGGGGGTTCCCCTGAAGTCTCTAGATGGGTGTGTGGGTCTTTTTCGTGCACCCCAACGGTTTTCCTTTTGGTGTCCCTTTTTATGCCGCGCCAAAAAAACAATCCCACAATAAAAAAAGACACACAATGGTTTGAAACCACTTTAGGTGGTTTCCCTTTCAGCCATCATTTTGATTCTTTTCCGGAAGTCACTTTGATGGACCCAAGAAATTTCGAAGCACAACCGGGGGGCTTGCTGATTAGGGTGAGGCACAATATTGGTTGGACACATGCTTATGGGAACCAGCCGCTGTATCGCAGATTCGGGGCTATTGTCCACAACCACGCCCGGAGCCTTTGTAAAACAAAGCGAGGGGCCCAAGATGGACTGCCTGAATGAAGTTTGAACAAACAGCGAGCGTTTGCAGGCGAACAAGCCTATGCAGTGGTTTCCCGCAATGGTCCTCATTTTCAGGAAGCACCCACCTAGTGGGAATGCCTGGCGCTGCCATTTGCTTATTAGGTTGTTGGTTTCATCAGATTTCAGAGGGTTGTGCTCATTGCTGGCATGCATATTATGCTGGAGCAAGGGTTTGATTAACTCGCTGAACTGCCCCTTTCAAGCACGCCAGGGTGAACGTAGTTCATCCCCTTCATTGTGGTAGAAAGGGGGGGTGCCTAAACCAACATGGGGGAATGGTGCCATCTGGGACCGTTCCTCTCTTGGAGGTTGGTAAGGGAACCCAAAGCGGAACCGCGCTTCCGCCCGTCTTCTTGCACCCAGGCGCAGCCAACGCGAGGTCGACCGGCGAGGTCTTCCGGGAGATGGATCAACATATGCCTTTGAGAAGGTGGCCAAAGGGGCCATCAGATGCGGGAACCGTGCAACGGAAAAAAGGTGTGAGAGGGGGCCTGGTGAGGGGGAATAGAGCACCTTGAATGGGTTGGACTGTCAACGGTCGGTGACACCCCCACAAACTACACACATGCGTTGTTTCTGGAGGTATGTTCGGCTGGACTTCCCCCACTCGGTCCAGGGACCCTTTCTTTGGCGAAATGCGCACGGCGCAAGCCCTGGAATCTTTTTGCAAAAGAACGAGCACCGATACTTATTAATTAAAGGAGTACCCTGGAAGGAAGAAAGTCACGAAAAAGCCCTAGTCGAATTATTTCGACGGGTAGTCAATCAGGGCTTTATGTTCCGTTTGTTCAAGGTGACCTCTGATTTTGCCTTGTTATGCCTTGTTTGTTTTTGAAGATATGCTGATCAATGGTTGTATTCTAGTGGCACCAAAAGACGCGGCACCCAGAATGTTCTTTTAACTGAACATTCTGAGGGGGTCTTAAGGTTGTGTCCCTGCCACCACCATTGAGGGAGGTATTTTGAAGGAGTGACCCAGAAGTACCAGAGTGTTTGCGAGGAACCGCGAGACCATCATGAAGGTGAAGCTCGCATCTGTGCCTCGACCGCAAGTCCTTTGCCGCATTCCTGCAATTGTTCGGCCCACTGCTTTGGAACTTGCCCTCGCCCACCTTGCGAAGGCGGCAAAAGCAGTGATTTATCCAAATAGTGATCATGCACGTGCCCGTTTGAAGTGACACAAGAAAGGGGTTCCCTAGTTTTAGCACATTTGGATGCGCTGTGTCGAGTCCACCTGCGCCAGGCAGTCCACCTGATTGGTTTTAGGCCGGGTGATCCGAGCCCTGCGAGGTGGGCTATGTGCAGATGGACGGCTTGGCCAAAAAGCACCGGATCTCAGCGTAGTGGACATTAGAGGGGAGTTATCTTCAACCCATTTTTGGTTAGGGGTCCAAAGTATAGCCTTTTTTGAGCCTGGATATTTTTGTTTCACGAGCTTACTGGGAGCGGCGTGGGTGTATGGGTGAGACTTGCCCGTGGACTTGTTCAATTGGAGGACCAATTGGCGGCCGATCCAGCGTGAGGGGTGTCGACGATTGGTGCAGTAGCTGCGGCCTGTTTAAGCGGGTTCCATTCGCACAAAAAGAGGATCCGTTGATTTGGCTTTCCCGTTATTTCCCGAATGGTTGGAGCCAGGAAGTCTCGCAAATTAAACTAGGGAAACTAGAAAACTTATAATGGTTCGCAAATATGCAAATAAGGAACTGCAAAGGATCTTGAGCATTGGTCCCTTCACAAGACTTTGCGCTAAGACAGCGTAAATCGAGCGATTGCACCATTGGTGGAACTCCCCCCACACAAAGGGTTCTGCTAAAAGCAGAAACACCTGGAACATGTCGGCCCAGGTTCAACATCCTCTACGCCCTCTGCGAACAGCAGCTCAGTCCGCCCCAGTTGTTTCCTTGGCTTGCGTCAGGTGGTGTGAATTGTAGCAATTCTCCATGGGAAGATGTTCTGAGTGGCTGCTGCAGATAAGAAGACGCAGTTTGCTCATGTTTGCTCCCTTTTGCTTGTTTCCCACTTTGCTCGCCATGAAATGGACGTGCCCCAACAGACATCTCCAAAAACGTGTTCCGTTTTTGGCCTGTTGCTTTTTCTCAGGGAAAGCCAGGGGTAAACATGCAAGACGTGTTCCTCCCCCACATTTGGGAAGCACCTTGACGGGACTTCACGGCCATGCCAGGCAAGCAGCGGCACTACGACTTCGGCTTGCGGAACATCCTGAGCGTCCTGCGGCAGACCACACCTTAGCCCAAACCGAGGTGCCCTTTGATCACAATAGGTTCAACTTTCAACTCTTTGGATAAATCTCTAGATGTAGGATCACAGGGGGAAAACCAGACTTCCCCAAGACTCCCTCACCCCAAGGGCCGCATTGGCCTCAATGCATGGGGCATAGTGAAAGCTTGTGGGCTCTCTGCTGCCCTGAGGTCTGGCTCCATCAAACGAGATGAGCCCGTCGACACGGACGAGGAGATGCTGTTCATGCGGACGGCGCGGGGCCAATGGGTAGCACAGAACCTGGGCCTCCCATTCAAGATTGAAACCCAAAACGGGGACGGTTTCTGCACAAATGCAGCGTTGCGAACCCTCGCCAATAGAAGCAGGCAAAAGCCCTGCGTTCGGATTCGCGCATACTGTCAGGTGAGATTTCCCTGTGCATAAAAATGTGATGCCGGTTGTCAGGGGTCTCAACATGAAGCCCCTCATCTTCGTTGGTTTCCTTTCAGGTGACGTTTGGAGAAGTGTCGGAAACCCCTGTTCAACCTGTTTTCTTTGGAAACAACAACGCGTGAGATTGCTCACAGAAACGGTAATCATAGAACATCCTCAACAATGGTGGCGGTTTCCCTGTGGTTTCCTTCAAACGTATCCATTGTCAAAGACAGTTCCTTTACTTGGGGTCGTGGATGGTCATCACCCCTTTCAGATTTTCTGGACCATCGACTGCAAAATGGGTCCGTCTATGTCCGTCTTTTGGTTGAGGCTGGGTACCCCGGTTTTGTGTGGTTTCCTTTAAGGGGATTTTCTTGGGTTCGGAGCAGCCAGGGTTGGCCATCCTTTTGGGCCTCTGGGATTCGACCCAGAAACCCCGGCCAGGTCCGGGACATGAACTTGTCCAAGCTGGTGGCGGATGATGCCTTGGGCCCAAGAAAAAATACGCCAGCGGCACCTCTGGGGGAAAGGTGACACCCGAAGTTCTCACTTTCTGAGCTCCTGGGCGTTTCATCTGCTTCAGGAAGAGCAATCGTTTCAGCGGTAACCACAAAGTGTTGGGATTTTTGTTGGGCCCATCCACTGGGGAAGTGGGAAGCAAAAGGGCATCCTTTCGGGGTTGGTGTTGAAGGGAAGCAGAAGGAAACCGCCCGTTTTGGGGCTGTTCAATGTTCTTGGGGTTCTCTTGGGCTTGGGGAGGGGAACCAAGAGGAACCCCTCCCCCTCCCCGTGATAGGGCCCTCCCCTAGGTTGATGCAAAGGTGACACCCTGAAAACGAGATCCCCTGGTGCAAAGTTGGGTGGTGGATGCAAGGGCCATGTGTGTGTCTGTGTGTGTGTGTGTTTTTTTTTTTTTTTTTTTTTTTTTTCTGGCGGGCGGTCCTAGTCAAACATCTCAAGAGAGTCATGGTTGTTTTGTTGAACCGTGACGGCCGTGAGAAAAGCTTAGATGTGGGGCACAGTCTCAAACGAAAATTCAATACATGTTGGGTAGGCTTCTGCACCAAAAGGATGAATCACTCGGTGTAGTTATCATTGACCCATACAGACAACCCTCGGTTACGTTGTTTTTCTATTCAACGTTCGATGCATTTGCGGGTTACTGTACGTTTGTGAACGCACGTCTTTCCAGACAGGTGAAGGTGGATGGCACAATTCCCGATACATGCGTAATATGTTGCTTATTTTGTAAACGAGGTTGCCAAACCAGGAGTTGGAATTGTGCCATGTAAGCCTTCCACCCATGTTGCATGTTGCCATGAGACCTGAGAAAGAAAGAACATACCGACATACCCCATGTACCTGGAGTTTGTGGCCAAGGGGAGCTGAACATGTCACCCAACTCTACAAGGTTTTGAGTCGAACTTAGCCAGAGTTCCACTTGTTGGACTGCCTCGGAACACTTCAACCCAGGAATCGGTTCTCCTGTTAGAGAACCGATTCCTGGGTCTTGGCGTCCGTCCACTTTGGCCCAGAAATGGAGCCCTGGACTCAGGTGCCTTTGTTCATTGCCCTCCTGGAGGATATCTTCCCCAAGGCTGGATATCCGATGGGCTCATGGGCGAAAAGGCGTCCCTTGAAAGCTCAGTTCGGCGGGTGGACCCTTCAAAGGCGCGAGTTCGGAAACAAGTAGTAGCGGGATTGGTGGTCCCATGGTTTGTCTAGGAAAGGTAGTCGAAGTTTCACCTATTGAGTTGAATCAGGATTTCTGGGTGTCGCACACTGCGTTCGATGGATCGCATGACCGCAGGCAGGCCAAATCATGGGCGACTTCCCTTCAAGGTTGATGTTAGGAGGTTTTGTTCTATCCCCCTCCCTTAGGTCAGGCATTTCTGTTGCGGGCCCTGGCCATGAGGCCCAAGCCTCATGCTATGCATGGCTAATTACTGATTATTCTGCTTTCCGCTTGGCCGGTTGTTATGCGTTCCCTGAATAAACTTAGTCAACCAGGGGCCGCCCTTTCCCTTTTTGGAATTACATTGCTGTATATATATATATATGTGTGTGTGTGTGTGTGTGTGTGTCTGTGCAGGGTGCCTTTTGTTGGCTTCTTTTGAAGGGAACCTAAAGGCCACAACCTTTTTGAGGGACTTCCCCTAATATAAACACACACCCATTTCTCCGCCTAAGGGGTTGCCTTTTTGTTGCTGGTTCAACCGACAGCTCACGGCTCGGCGGGACGTCTCGAGCCAGGTGACGGAATTGCCGCAGAAGACCTACGTCAGCTTGGAACAAGCCGCGGGCGCCTTGTTCCCCGCGTATCGAAGTGGGCTGGACAGTCCCTTGTGCTTCATGGGTATTACCCGTTTTGGATGGTTTCAAAGGGACGCGAAAAGGAAAGTATCTTGTTGTCATTTTATTCAATGAACCAAGGCAGGTTTGCTCCGAGAGTGTAAATCAAAGCACCAGGGTGCCCAGTTCTTGTGGTGAAGCTGGTCACGCCTTGAATGCCTTGTTGCACGGATTTGTTTGCTCACTGGCCTGTTTGCCACGAATGGTGGTTGAATTTTGGCGCCCGTGTACCCGAATGCTTTTTCCAGGGTGCATTGCTGAAGCGGGGTCAGAACTAAACTTTAAGGGGCAAATAAGTCTACGTTTGGGCATGCATGTAGCGTAGGTTGAAACCGCGAAATGCGTGAGTGCGAACTAATGTTGTGCTGCACCAGTGTACTTTGCATACTACACTCGTCGATCGTCGTTTCATTGCAAATTCAGGCGCTACAGACCAAAGGCTGCAAAAACGATAGGGCATTTCCTCCCCCCCTGTTTATTCAACAGCCGCTACTATTTTTGTGAGAGAAGTACGAGGGACACGCTGGCATTCAGGGCAGCCAGGCTTGGAAATTGCTCCCCCTGGTTCCCCCATTGCCTTTACATGTTTTCCAGTTGTTCATTGGCGCTTTTTTTGCTGCTTGCTTGTTATGCGTGTTTCGTGGTCCCGGCTCTGAGGTGCCTCTACACATGTTGCGCAACGTGTGGGGTTTCTGTTTTTTTTTGCCTTCCAGCCATGGCTGGCCGAGGTCGAAAAGCTGGTCGAGAAGGAGAGGCTCTTCCAGAAGGCGGGATGCAGCGCTGCTGTTGGGCCTGGCAGTTGCAACTCACTCCCCGGCGGTTTCGCAGACCAAACCGTAACCCCCAAGCCTACAGAAGGCCTTTTTGCAGAAGGGCCCGCCATGGGGCGTGCGTTTGTGAAATACCTGAAAAGCTCAGCATGTTTAGAGTCAAGTCTTCTCAGGGGATTGCCACCCTGTAGTATGTTTCCTGGGGCAATTGGGAGGGGTGCATGACGTTTGGCCTGCACAAGGGCCATTGACATGTTCCCACTGCACGGCGCATGTTTCAGAGAAGCCCGGATGGAACTGGAGGGCCATTTGGCAAAGAAGTTAGGAATCCGTTTTTCACCAAGCTCACCTATCTAAGGTTGACACCAACCCCAACCTCTAGGCAAAAAGGGGATGATAACCAGTTGGGCACCGTCAAGACGTATGCCATCTTCCCGGTGGGGGGGGGGGTGGTAGGGATGTAGTCAGCAAAATGGCCCATATGGCAGTTGTTAGGATGTTTCCAGGTGTCTGCCAGAGTGGGCTCCACTCTTCAATTGGGTGTGTCCTTTTTAGGTTGGACAGCCAAAACACGCAGTTTTCCTGTTGGTTTCCCTTGAAACCCCCGAAAAACATTGGGGTAGCCTCAAGAAAAGACACCTCCAAATCCCCGTTTCTATGGCGAGTTCCCTTCAGCCTTCATGGAAGTGCACGGGAATTCCCTCTTCTGAGATGAATTTGTAGGTAGAGCCTTCAAAGTGGTTTCATTTTGCGGGGTTCTCAAAATTATGTTGGGGGGTGGTCCTTTGAAGCCACCATCAATTTGAAGTTTAATCGGGTGTGAAGATGTCTTACTAAACGTGGACCCAGACCATCACCCCCATCCACTGCTTTCTCCCGTGCTCAGAATCCCAAGTGCTGTCCAACAAGCAGTGATTGGGTGTGCTGGGATCAAGAGGTCCTCTTTTTCGCAGCGGAAACCCTTGCGCTGGCTGAAATGAAAGCAGGACACCTGGCTGCTGAAGATCGTGCAGCTTTATGAGCGCAAGGCTCAGCATTCCACAAGCGCGGGTTCACCCAAAACCCGCTAGCATTTGCAGATTGTGTTGGGCATATTTCCGAGAGGGAGGGCATGAATTTGCTGCGTTGTGTTCACGGCGTGTGGAATATGTCTGTTCGCTTGCACAGAGCCAACCGGGCATCTGGCGTGAGGGTTTGGAGCGCGCTATTGGAGAACCTGACCGGTTTTTTCCTCATCCCTTCAAACATGGCTTGGGGTCACTTTGCCAAGGTGCTCCGATGCCAGCATCCGGCCCATTGGGCCATTGCTCGTTTCGAACGCCCCCAGCAGACCAAGTCCACCGCTTCCCTTACCAGCAAAAGCGACAAAGCGACAAATCAAGCCCTTGGCCGGGGCTTTGATTTCGCTGGTTTGGGTGGTTTTGGGTTAACGGGATCCTAGATCTGAGGATCTCCTTGGTGCGGCATGGCTTCATGTTGGTGGGCTCCAGCCTCAGAGGGCGGAAACCGAATCCCAGTCTGCAGGTGGAGTTTCGACCATGGCACAAAAAAAGCAAGGAACACCGAAGATCAAGGGCTTTTGCTTGAGGCGGCTTTGTTGGGCTTGCCCTGGGCCATGTTCTGAGCTACATTTGCCCGTTAAAGGAAGCCACGGGCAGTGGATGCCTCGTTATCTTCCAGACTTCGTGGCATTCCGGGCGCAAGTAGGGGACCTTCAAGCGCTGGGAAGATGGTTGCAA
>CAUJNA010000624.1:987031-1024531 GCA_963377175.1 Effrenium voratum | reverse complement strand
TCCCTTAGTTTGTTTGTTGCAGTGTGTGTGTGTGTGTGTTTTGTTTTTGTTTGTTTGTTCGTTTCTTTGGTTGGTTGGTTGTTTTTTTGAGGCGACATGTACCTGTTTTTGGTTTGTTTTTCAAGGGAAACGGACAGAACAGCCATGATTTGTGGGTGGTGCGAATCCGTAGTTTGCGGGATATGCAGTTGGACTGAAATGATCGGAACCCTCCTTTTCCTGGTGGGCTGTATGAGTCTTCAAAGTGCGGAGGCCTTTCCCAAGCACAAGTCAATCCAACTTTCCATTCCATGCACTGCAGAAGACCCCTTCGTTTGTTTTACTCAGCGAGTGTGAGCTTCCTTCTCGACTAAGGTTTGCTTCCATCTGGCAGCAGCGGAATAATCGTGTCCTGAAGTACAACACGTGGATCGTTTGCAGGGCGCTCGGAATCTGACTTGCCAACTTGGATTTTGTTCAGGGTGGAATCCATTTGTCTCCAGTCAAGTTGTCGAGGCTGACCCAGGGGGGGGATTGAAAAAGCGCTTTGTACACTGGCAAGAGCGCCCAGTGCAATTTGAAGTACGCGGGTTAAACATATGAAAACTTAAGTCCAATGGTGTTCGAACGCGTCCTCGCACAGCGTCCTACAATTTCTCTTTTGGACCAGGTGCTGCTTGCTTCATTGGCGTTTCCCAGCCCAAGTTTTTTAATTTAAGAAACAATATGAAAGGCAGTGGTCCTTGTTTGGCCGAATGCTCGTTCTGCTGTCTTTGGCAGTTTTTGGCTTCATGGATCTCTGCTAAGCTTTGGGGTGCTAGCCCTCAGGCCCCGGAGTCCAGCGTGGTTGCGTTTTCGGGTTCCGGAAGGGAAGTCCCAACATCTGGCGAGCTCGCGTTTTCGGGCCATCAAGGTCCCTGGACATGGCAGATGTGGATCTAAGCTCTCGGACGTCGCGGATTGCTTTGGGGCTGTGATGTGTTCTTGGCGGTTGCTTCTTTTTCTCCGTCGGGTCCAAGGGGCCCATGGGACCCCAAGATTTTGAGGACCCAGTTTCGTTGATCTCTGAATCCGCCCTCGACGCGCGTTTGCTTTGTTTGCTTTTCGAGGCGATGGGCCCATTGACGCAATTTGGATCGAGAACCTGAACACGGTCTTGGATGACAACAAGCCACTCGGAATTTCACCGGACTCCCATCGTCAGCGAAGTAGCTATTTTATTTTCCGCTAAAAGCAGGGCTGAAAAGCATCGTGTTTTTTTTTTTGGAAGGCCACTTCAAGAAAAAAATGCGTGGTGTGATGTGCAAACGGGAAGTGTGCGGAAAACTGATGTTGCAAGAGGCGATCATTGGTTGGGCCGGTTTCATTATATGTAATTATATATAGATTCTATAGTTATATAGCGTGCATGCATGCATGCATGATTTGTCAGTTTCCACATTCTCGTTTGAAATCGCTTTACATGGTGAGGTTTGCTAAACAGAAATGGACCAGAATCAAAGAGTATTCAACATTCAATTACTGTGGTTTGCACACTGGCCGCCAAAGTCAACTGCGGTTGTTTCCCTACCTGCCACTTTGCCACCGATCCGACGAGCAAGCCATCCGCTTGCGCCTCAAGCCCGTGATCCGCTGAGGATCCTGACGCTGGCCAACAACGCGCCGCGCCTAGCGCGCGTAGCGTGCGAGAGGAGGCACCCGACCAGTAATGGAGTACAAACCGCAATGGATGTTTGGAGGCGGTCCAAGAGTTTCGGGTTTGCATTTGTGGCGCGTTGTGGGGGGGGGTGCTTTTGCGTTGTTGGTTCTTGGGTTGTCTTTGTTGGGGAGGAACAGCCCTGAAGTTCATGCTGCCTTTTCACTTGGTAGCTAGCACGTTTAATGTTAGCCGTGTGGGAGAAGGGCGAAACGGTTTTGGGGCTTGTTTGGAAAGTGCGTATTCTTTGACTTCTTCTCCCACCACTATTTGTGGGAAAACATTTGTACTTGAGCCGGGTCTTTGTAGCGAACCAGAGTGACTGCTCCGAAGGACTGAGGTTGCGACAGACTTCAGGCCCCCTTTGTCGTAGTTCCCCTTCGCAAAGGGAGCCCTTGGGCAAAGTGCAATGCCGGGAAGTAGAAGGGACGAAAGAATTGCCACTCGCTTTCATCATCCCCTAAGGATTTTTGTGATACCTTCTAAGGAGGTGGACCCTCTGGGCTCGTTTAGGTTTGGTTTCTTGAAACACCGGAAAAACAGCGAACCGTGGATGGACGACATCCGCTTCGAAACAAGTGGGGATAGAAGAAAACCATACTGGAAAACCACCTGCCAACTGGAGCAAGATTTTGTTTATCCACCTTGAGGTACCCTGAGTATTCCAATCATTTCGGCGTTCAGAAGCTGAGCCGCTACTTAGGACCGCATCCCCATGACGGACAACTGCCGCATCGTGTGTGGTACTCAGCCGATGGATCCTTAAACTCACTTCCTGAGTTACAAACCATTTGTTTGAAGTAAGTACGGAGTTTGGACTTTGTTTGGCCCATCCGCTCAGGAATATGGCTTGGACAAAGGCAAGATGAGAAGATGTTTCTCCGGAGGACACATTTCTCCCAACCTCCAAGTCCTTTCGATCGACCTTCAAAAGATCTCTCTCTGAAGCATCCTGGCCATTCCTTGAAATATCAAAACAAAGCCAACAGATTATCTTATCAAGAGAGACACCCGGGAGAGTGATTTTTTGTGGGAAACCCAGAGAAGTCAAAAACGTTGAAAGCACCCATTTGGGCGGGTCCCAAGCTTAAAGACATGCGCTCCGTCAGAATCTACTCCATCAATAAGTTTCGTTTTTTTTTTTTGTTTTTTTTTTTTTTGCGGGTATTCCCCTGTTGTTTGGGTTTGACAGCACCCCATTTTGCGGGTCCCCCCACCCGCACACCCCACCCCCCACAACCTACCCCCCAGAATCTCCACCCCCCACCTTCAAGACGTGCGTCCAGTCAGACCCTCCTTCATTGGAGTCTCCGCTTTGGCCGTCGGCGCACAGCGTCGGCGTCAGGTTCGAGGTGGAGAGCCTCCGCAACGCCTCGCCGGCCACCGCCGGGCTCCGCAGGGCACTACCCGCTCACCAAAACCCCCGGACCCCCGCCCCCCCTCCCCCTATGTTTTGTCCAGACATAGCTAAACGCTACAGGGGGGTTGTTGGTTTGGACCAGTTTCCTTTTAAAGGGACGTGTCAGGTTCCATGTCAAGTGGGAGGGTAGTCCCTTAGTTGGCTTGGAGTGTGGAAAGAAAAGCTGGTTCAGACCATTTGGTGGGTCAAAACCCAAGGTGCCTAAAATGGGGATGGTTTCCACACTGCTGTCTTAGAAGGCTTTCTAAGTGTTCACCGGGGCACCGGGGTTTCGACTTGCCATTTTGCCTTTGAAAGGGACCTGTCAGGTTCCATATCAAGTGGGAGGGTCACCCTTAGTTTGTTATTGTGGAAAACCACTGGTTCCTGCGGGTAAATGGGAAGGAAGCCAGAACATAATCCAAACCACCAATTGGAGGGAAGCTGAGAATAGTCAAGTGGTTCGGCTGCAATGGCTCCTACGAGTGGGCTCTGCATCAGTAAATGTTTGCTCTACTATGCAGGGGTTCCATTGGTTGTGGGTAGACGCAGATGCCAAGGGTGGGTTCATTTCCACACTTTG
Source organism: Effrenium voratum (assembly GCA_963377175.1). NCBI lineage: Eukaryota > Dinophyceae > Suessiales > Symbiodiniaceae > Effrenium > Effrenium voratum. The sequence goes on along the minus strand of CAUJNA010000624.1, from coordinate 1,020,874 downwards.
GGGCGTTTGGGTGAACCTTGGAGCAGTCAAAATGTCGACCCCAAAGATGGTGTCCATTGCTCCCAAAGCAAAGCTACCCCGACTTTTTTTCAGTGCACTTCACAATTGGAAAAGCCCTTTGACAGGCAAAATTAAGAACCCCCTGCGTGCAAATCCGGCTCCTTCCCTTCGGCTTTTGACCTTTGGAGTCCCTCAGTATTTTGTGTGGCCAATTCTCAGTCAGGCGAGCTTCAAATTTTCCTGTTTGGCCAGGTGCCCAACCCTTGCCGATGTAGGGCTCTCAAACGGATCCTCTAAATCAGATGCCGTTTCAGTGAATTCTGGAACTGACTCCATGGGTGTGGCTCAAAATTAAGGAGGAGGGCAGGTTTTGGTCCATGGTTCCACTTACCAGGGTTCCATTTTGGTACCGGTTTTTCGAGCCACAGCCAAATGTATTGAAGGGGCCCTTTTTTTTTGAGTGGCCTGAACAAGGGGCACTTTTTCTGACGAAACCACTCAAAGGACGCCCCTTTCAGTTTTCGTCCTGCATGGTCCCAGTTCACTGAAACCTAGCTCCTTCAAATCCTCTTTTGTTTTATAGGTCCCCTAAATATATCTGTTTTGTGGCGCCTTCTACGGTACTTCTACGTTGCCGTTGTCAACGTGTGCTGTTGGGCTTGCATGTTCTCCCGAACAGTTTTGACCAAACGGTACGACTTTGAGACCTCGGTTCGCTGAGAGACCGCGAGGTCTCCCGCGCCGGCATCATCTTTGTGTCCCCCTCCGACCTCGGCCGGGGCCTCGGGTCCGAGCCGAGCTCGGAGGCCAAGGAGTCGCGGCAGGTAGGTCCGTGGCTTCGGCCCGTCCGGTGGGCTCCGTTGGGTTTCCCTTTGAAACCCACCAACCAGGAAAGAAGATCGACCCAGATGATATGCCAAAGGGGATTTGGTGACTTGCTTCTAGCAAATCAAGGAAGCACACAGGTTGTTTGACGTCAGTTTGGTTCAACACCGAGTTCCGCTGGGTTCAGTGTTTGAGCACTTCATTGGCCACGGCCTAGTTTCAAAGGACACCCAGGTGCCATTTTTCTCAAGATCTCAGGTCAAGCGGGAGGAGCTGGGGATCCCCTCGGTTTTAAAACTGCGAGGCAGGCCCCTGGAAGGCTTGTTTCCGCCATGTTGCCTTGATGGAACCATAGGGCTTACTCCGTTACTGCCTTATATAGTTGTGCAGAAATTCTGGGACCATTTTGCTCAGCAGAGGCTCCTGGTCCCGCTCCAGTAGCAAAATCGGAAGTTGGGACTTCTTTGTCTAGATTCACTCAAGTCAGTTGGGACGTCCCACGTGGTTCTTTTGGTGGGATTGAAGCCTTGGCTTCTGTTTAGATCCCTTACCCACCACAAGCCACCACTCCAAACCACCAAGTGGGTAATTATGCCGCAAAGTAGGTGGATCAGTTGGATGGTTCAAAAGCCAATACAAAAGAGGACAGGGCTCCTTAGGTTTACAACACCACTTCCACCAAACCAACAGGAAAGCACTGGGTAGGCCCCACTTGTTCAGATGGACGGTTGAAAAGTGCGTTCGATCGCAGGCTGGGAGCCCATCTTTGAGTCCTGGCTGATGCAGCGTATTGACATGGGCCGCTGGGCTCTGCGTCACTTTGGGGGCGGTGGGGGTGGGTATCTTTTTGGGGGGGAAGGGGGAGGCTTTAAAGAGCCAAGGCATGAAACCGGGCTCAGTTCCCTGAAGCCATGGGGGTTCGTTTCATGGGCTTCCTGGCATTGGATATGAGGTGTCTGGCTGTGCCTGCGCGTTTGTTTGAATCAAGCCGTGCGTTTGCTGAACGGCATGTTGCATCTTTCTTCATTGTGTTAAAATTGCTCCATGTGGCGGTATGATCAATGTGGGTGATACACATGACTGATCAATACAGTTGCGTTGCAGCGATTGAAGGTATGGAAGAAGTAGAACAGCAGAAAGGCAACTGTTTTTTTGTCCAGACGTCTTATGTCCTGGCAGGTTCGGGTTGAAACCAGGATCCTAAGTGCCAAACTGCTCAAAGGTGACCGGGGCACTTGAGGCTAGGCATGGCTCCGAAGCATTAGAAGCTGGGGGGCTTTGTGTCAAGTTGCTTGCTGAATTGATTCACTCCAGAAAAGGTCCCCGTCGTTGGTTCTTGTGGCTATGTGCAAAGAGGATGCCGGGTTCCCTCACCAAGTGCACAAAGAGGGTCGAGCAAGGTCTACGATCCCCTTGGTCCGACCTGGGTTGGTTTGTGTTCCCTGACCCCGGTGCCTAGAAACAGGTTCCTCTTTGAAACTGAGTAATCCGAGTTCACCTTTCAATCAGCTACCCTGGCCCTCTTTTGGGCTGGTGTTTCTGGCACCTTGTGGTTGCCAGTTCAATTCAAAATGAGTCTGTCTCATTTTAGAGGAGCCATTTTTGGGTTGGCGTTCAAGGACAAACTGAAAGGAAAACGACCATTCTGGAGGGGTCCCAAGAGAGCAATTTTGGTGTTCAAGGACAGCTACAAGGAACAGGGGGGTCCGAGTTTCAGTTTCCTTTTTGGTGCTCGGGACGTCTCGGGAACTCAAGCTTCGCATCCGAGGTACCAGCAGACATCAGGAGGCGATGTCGGAGGATTTTTGTTTGGGACAATTCGGGGAAGGCCATTTTGGTGGGACTCAAACAGTTTCCTGGACTTATGGTGCAGAATTCAGGAAGTCAGTAATTAGAGTACCCTTCAGATGTTGCGGAGATTGTGCAGAGCGCGTCAGGTTTCGTTTTGGAAGCTTTGGCCTCGCAATCCACAGGGGCCAATTGCTCCCTCTTTCCCAAGACTTTTTCCATGACATGCGGCTTCATGGGGAGCTTTTGAGGGAAATCAGATGAAAGCTGCTGGGGCCTGGGGTCAAGGGCACCTTTTACAGGTCGCAGATCTCCAGAACCTCACGCGTCCCCAACAGTATCCCAGTCAAGGGCCTTATGTTGGGGCTTTTACTTGGTGGCTCCCAGCCATCCGGTTCCTTAGCCTTTTAGCTTTTTAGCTTTTTAGTGTTTAGTGGCAGTTTCCAGAAACGCCCACTCAAAGTCAAACTTTTAGCGGGGGATCTGAGGGCAGCCCAGTTTAGTGAAGCCGATTTGCTCAATTGGAACGGGTTCTTCGGGAGGCGTCGGTTTGGCAGGTGGACGTGATCCGGCAATGCATTGAGGGCTGGCTGAAGGCGGGAAGTCGCAAAATCGTGCCGTGCCGGGTGCAACATCGGTTTGAATGGTCCAACTCCCTGAGTCCAGAAATCCGACGGCACGCATTGGCCAATTTGTGTCTACATAAGTTACTAGGCCCCCTTTTTGACACCCGGCAGCCTTTTCACCCTTTGTTTTGTTGAGAAACCAGAAATGCCCCAGATGCTTGATCATTTGCTGGAAGAAGGTGGAAAGAATGAGGCAATACAGCCAGACATGTTAACAGGTTGGAAAGCCTTCAAGCATGATTGGTGCACAATTTAAACCATGTGTTTCTGATGCTTCACTTTGACGGCGGGAAATGCGGGGAACATCGAGAGGGTTTTTACACTTACGGGATCCGTTCAACCAATCAAGAAATTACAAGGAGGGTCTGGTTCAAGCCGACTCCTGCCAATCACTGATCCCTGGAACTCCAAAAAGCACATTTTTTAGAGGAACATCCTTTTGGGGGACCCCTTTTTGCGGGTTCCAGGTTAACTTTGTGAGGGAGTAAAGCCGTGGCAATGGGCTAAGGGACGGTCATGGTGCTAAATGGCTCGTCCCTCATGGCAAGCCGATCGGCAGGGCCGCTAGTTTCTGGGTGCACTTCCGGTGAGTTGTAGCTATTGGCCCTGATCCTGAAGGGACGCGCCCCGCAAGCAAGTGCATGAATAAACCCTCCACTTTTTGCAGCAGGTTTCCCAAGGGATTAGCCCAATACCGTTGGTTGGAACATGTCATGGTTCCCTTTCGTTTTCCTTTCATCCAATTGGAGGCAGCAGGATTGCTCCTTTGGCCAACTCAAAGTGGTAGAGATACGGATGCCGCTTCGACCCCCAAAACATTTGAACCAAACTGGTGCACATCGCTTGCCTTTCACCTTCTTTTTCTATCCACCGTGCGGCCGAAGGTTCCGCCCCCCGACGGCGGCGTGGCGGTGGATTTCTTTGCGCCCTGGCGTGTTTTTTGGCTTCAGGGCGCATTTGCGGGGAACGTGCCACGCCCTTGGGGTGGGTTCACTAAAAAGCAGTTGGGATCCGGGTGGAGCGAAACCACATATTCTTGGGGTCCAATTCCCATTGCAATACACCCCCCAGGCTCACGGGCGACCAACCCAGCCGGCGCAGACTGTTCTGCTTCGGGTTACTCCCAAGATGGCCGGAAGGTGCCACGGCAAGGGATCCGATGGTTATACCCGAGTGTTGGAGCTCCATGGTAACCTCAAGAAACATAGTGGGAAAATAAACATGCAGAAATTGGCGTTGCAGGTCGGTGTTGTCACACACGCGTCTTGTTGTTTTTTGTTGGCAAAGCTCGATGTTGTTCCCGCATGTTGCTTTTGCAGAGTGGAAAGCCGTACTGGGCTCCAACGGCTGTGCATCCCCTTGACCCCTAGCCCCGAAGCGCAATCTGCCTGGACCCTGGAAAGTTTGGCAATGCAAGCAACATGGAAACCAACACACGGTCCCTTGAAAGAGCTTTTTGTTGGGGATCTCATGTGAATTTCAACGGGGGCGGCCCTGTGGATATCATTTGGGAGTAAGATTCATGTCCACATTGAAGTTAGTTATGTTCGTGTTTGATCCTTTCGGGAAATGGGTTGTAGGGGCCCTTGGTTTACAGGGTCACCACTGGGAAACTATCTATAGATTCCTCCTGGATTCCCCTGTCCAATCCTCGACTCCGACTCTCTGAGGATTGGAACATCAGGAACCTGAAAACTGTGATGCCCATCAACGCCGGACGCCCAGAACTGTTCCTTGGGAGTTGCCGGGATGTGCCCGGCTTTGAAGAGAGGCTCTTAGAGACCAGTAGAACTTTGGGCCGATTGGGAGGATTGGATTGGTTTAACTGGCGTTCAATGGCGCGCTGCAGCTTTCCCACTTGGGCTCCAGTCCCCACATAGAGAGACACATTGAAGCGAGCCCAGGTGTCCAGTAGCAGAACGGTGGCAAGCCTAAGGGTCCCTTGTACCTTCTAATGTGCCAAACGACCCCTTTAACCTGCAACCCTAAGGCTTGAAGGTCTCTCATGAGCAGATGCCCAAAGGTCTTGTTTCAAACCCTTTGATCGCAATCAGGGGGTCCTGAAGGGCCTTTTCTGGCGCCTGGCGTCCCAAGGACTCTCCCGCGTGCATGGCTTATTCGCGGCCAGGATTCCATCATCATCACCAATGTGCTGAACCTACTGGCGGCATTGCTGCGCATGCACGTGCAGGTGAACGAGGCTCAGACTGTGGTTTTGTGCATTGGGGGAAATGTGTTCCGCCTGCAAAAGGAATACTCTAGGCTTAGGTATTTCACCGCTTACCCCTTGAATCGAACAGGGGCAGGTTGACATATCCAAACCTTCCAAAGAGCTTCTCGGGAAAATTGAAGGCCTTGCTCTGTTTGGCCTGTTTTGGCCAACCTTTCAGTGGCTTCGCTTTGAGACAGTGATGGTGTGGGGTTGTTGGTGCCGATTTTTTCAAGCTGCATGTTGGGCTGATGATGCATACTTCTTCTTCCATCCACGTGTTCGGTGCCACTAAAAAAGGGAGGAGGCAGCACTTCCCATGATTTATTAACGAAGCAACCACGCTGAGCTGGAAGACTGGTTGTCAAAGTCTACCTATAGTCAATTTGAGAACTCCTTTACCCTCCCCCCACAAACATGGAACCTGACAGGGGTGCTGGAAGACAATTTCCCTTTGAAATGGACCCCCGATCGGCGGGTTCCATGGCAATGTGGACCGGAGGGTAGCTGTTCACTTGAACTGAAAGGGGGCAAGTTTCTACGGGTGGGATGTGAGCAATCCTGATTATCCAAGTTGTGATATCTTTTGCTAGGGAGCCAAGGTATATGCGTGCACAAGCCATGCATGGTGTCTCTTATAGTATGGCATTTGAAGGGGGGTCAAAATCGGGAACATCCAATGGAGAGCAAGTGCATTTGTACAGCAATCGAAAACAAGAGGACTCAAGTCGGTGTTTTTGTAGAAAGCACCCAGTTTTAGGGTTGCTCCGAGCCTGATCCAACACGTGTAGTGGTTTCCAAGGGTTTCGTGCACCATGCCAATTTGCGCCATTTACCATTAGGGTTGTTTACTCGGCGAAAACTAAGGGGTTTCATCTGTTTTCCTTTGCCAAGCCCCAACTTTAATCCCAAAAAGGAGCCGCCCAGTTCGGATCCAGGCCGTGCACGAGGCTGCCTGCGTGCGTTTGGTTGCCTTCACCTCGGTCTCGGATTGTGCGGGCGCGGTTAAGGGGTACCGGTTGAGATAGGTGGCTGCGGGTCACAACCAATGGTCGATATTAGTGGGGATTGGGATGTTCACTGGGGGTACGGGATGTTGACCCATGGCCAGATGAAACCCGAGAAATACTGGGATGAACCATCTGCGAACTGGCTGCGGGAGTTTGTCTGGTCGGGGGTTGCGGCGTCACCTGATGTTTCCGTCCCTTATTTTCGGTTAGTGAATTGCACGAGTTTGCTCAGGTGTGCGAGATCCAAATCCGCCGGATTTTAACTAGGAGGGGTGTGCCTTCTTTTCAAGTCAGTCCTTAATTGGGATTTGCACTGGTGGATTGACGTTTTAAATCAATGGGAGCCGAGTTGATCAATAAACCCTTGTTGACTTTGATTGGGGGCTGCCGCATATCGCATGGAATCTTTCAATGTGTGGCTTGTTTGTTTGTCGGTCTGTCTGACTCACTGTCTCAATGTCTCGCTGTCTCACTGTCTCACTGTCTGACTGTCTGACTGTCTGACTGTCTGACTGCATGTCTGTCTGTGTGACTGTCTGACTGTCTGACTGTCTGTTTGTCTGTCTGTCTGTCTGTTTGTTTGTTTGTTTGTTTGTTTGCTTGTTAGCAGCACGTGAGCAAGGGCACGCAAAACCAACGGCCGCTATCTTGCTGTCGTATCGGGGAGCCGGAATTTGTCTTTGCGTGCGTTGCGCGTGAAGGTTGCAGAAAGCATACGTATGTCGCTTAAATAAGGCGACGTTTGCATCGTAGACTTGTTCGTTGTCTTGGCGTTCGAAACGGTACGGGTGATACGCGCATTTGGTCCAGATACCCTTCGTCCGGCAAGCCCTTTCCCGGCAACCTCAGGGGCAAGGTTTTTTCGACGGAGAAACCAGCTCTCTGAAACTCCGTTTCTGGGGGGCGTTCCGGCGACGGCCAAGTCGAGGGCCGAACTCGCGCCCGGGCCTGCGCCCGCCTGCCTGGCGCCTGAGGCCTATTCGGTTGCGCCGTCGGCTCAGCGGAAGGGTGTTTCGACCAGGTTCGATGCAGGCTTTGCCGGCAAACGACAGAAAGCGTTTGCCAACTACTTCTTTTTGGACAGCACTGGGGATTTGGGATATGGACAAAAACGTTTTTTTTTTTTTTTGGGGGGGGGGGTGCTGGTGGGTTTCTTCCAGGCTTATTCTGAAAGCCGAGTCTTGTGGCATTTTTTGCGTCCTCAAGTGCTCGGTGCTTTACTTGGGTGCAGGGTGTTTGTTCATTTCATGAGGCCTTGGCAACTTTCCCATTTGATGGAACGCGCTCAAATCAAGCCCTCTAACTGTGGGGACTGGAATGTTCACACCCAAGTAGCCCAAACCCGCTTATTAAAACTACCACAAGAACATTTTGCTGTTTCCCGATAAGACGAGCCCAATTTGGCGCACCTCGATTAGATTGAACGAGCTGAGCCATGCGTCCTTCGGCCGTTCGACTGGCATCGTCTATGCCTTCTCCAGGTGGGGCATGGGAGGCCTGTTGGAGCCAGAGGGTCGCAAGATCTTCCACGGCAAGCTGTGCCAGGTCCTGAGAGCGCCCCAATGGGGCTCATGGGGCCCATGCTGTGCTCAAGCTACTTCATTTACTCCCGCGGTTTGTAGGCGACCCTTGATTGGTGGCGTGGGTTGCTTTGGGTTGGCTTGAACGTCTGGTTGCACAGGGAAAGGGGGGAACCACCCCCGGAACACCTCCAACTTGCCAATCCACACCACAATTAGAGGGAAAGCAAATCTTTCTAAACCGTTCAAGCTAGGCCCTCTCCGGGGTTAGGGGTCGAATTTTCCTTTGAGAGTTATATAAACAGAGCCTTTCGGGGCCGGCCATGTTGAAATGAGTTTCCTGTCAAGGCAACCAGGCTCAAGGCTTGAGTGCCGGAAATTCACCGCAGGTGAGCTCATGCAGCAGGCAAGAGAGTGGATGTCGCGAACTTCGGCGCTAACATGGAACCCAAGGGGCTTCCACAAATCATGGCTGGGGTTCTGTCTTAAGCTAAGTAAAGAAGTACATCCTAAGGCCGCCTTTGATGGCGCAACTTGGAGCCATCGGGTGTCCAAAGGTTAGGCCATTTGGTTGGTGTAGGGACCGCAAGCAACCCTTGGTCAGCGCTGGTTTTTAAGTTGGATGTGGGCAGGGAGGTCACCCCCAAAATTGTTTGGCATTTGTGCGCAAAGCTGAAAACCAACTGCAGGTTTCCACATTTGCCCAAAGGGAAACCACAAGGTGACGGGTAATTTGGGTTTTATTTGGGCCGTTTTTCTGGGTGACTGGGCAACCCTTATGTGAGTGGGTTCTTTGGGCCACCCGGCCACCAGACCGGCCACCAGACCGGCGCAGGCGGGTCACGGGCCCTACGTGCCGCCCTGTCGCGATGGAGACACGTGCACACCTCAGCACAAGCCGTGATGGTGTACTCATGCTGTGCGCCTGTGTTAGTTTCCAGCAAAGGATGTTGGGTCTTGGTGGAGGTAAGGGGAAGCTAAGGGGAAACAACATGAAGCCACGGATGTTGGAAGACTCCCTTAAGAAGAAGGCCCGAAAGGAACTCCGGAGGAACCCCAAAACCAAGCACTTCCCCCCCCCCCCACACAGAGAGAGAGAGGGGGCTTCTGCACTTTGTCAGTCTTTTTCCTCAATCAAGAAGCAAATCGGACGCGTCTGCAAACGAGTAAAAACCAACATTGTACAGGAATCTCCTCTCTGAGAACTCTTTTTTGGGTTGCTTGTTCGGGGAAGCAAGGGTCTAGGCAACCTGAAGGCTGCAATCTCTGGTCGGATGTGGAAAGTATTTTGCTGGTTTGCTGTGCAAATGGTTCAGCACAATGTTAACAGCTCAGTCCTTCTTGCTCTGAGGCATGCTGAATGCTTTGCGTAGTGCCTTGCGCATGTAGACAAGCCCCTTTCAGCAAACATAGCGCAGCAGGAAGTTACAGGCTGCTGCAGAGTTTTGTTATGCAGCCTGGGCAGGATCTTCGAGTGGGTGCCGGACCCCGGCGACAAGAGTCGGCCCTGGAAGCACTGGCAACCCGCCGAGTGGAAGGCCCAAGCCGCGATGCCCGACGAGAGGGCGCGAGGAGTCGACATGCAAAAAGTCCCACGAGATCCACCGGGCCCCCCTTTTCTTAGGGCCAACATTTAGGAAAAATGAAGGACCCTTGAAATTATTGATCTCAAAAACAGGGATGGACAAAGGTCTCCCGAGGGTGGCCCTGAATTGGCAGGTAGATGAACCTTGCTGATTCTGAGTAGGGAGCCTTTGACTTGAAGGAAAACACGAAGGATGTTTTTCCCCTCCTTCCATCAATAATTACAAATTCAAGCTACGCTTACAAACTCCCTGGACTTCATGCCTTTTCGGGAAGACCGCTGTTGTTCATCGGGCGTCCTCTTTGTCCAACCTCAACAACACCTGGGTTGTTTGAAGTCAATCCTTAACCCCTACGCCGGATGCTCGCGGTTTTCCTTGCTCTAGTCGTGTCCCACGAAGTCCGCGGAGGGGAACCCATCCAATCGGGTTCGTAAGCCAAACTGAGGCTCTGGTGTTGAGTGTTATTAGGGAGCAATCAAGTCTATGCATTTGAATTGGAGATCACACACACACCCAGTCTTTCTCCCCTCCTTTGACCCTGCCAATGTGAATCACTCAGTTGTTTCTCCAAGGCAAAGCCTTCATGAGAGGTTGTTTGTTGGAAGCTCAAGGGAGGCGAGTGAGGCGTGTTGGTGGCATCTCATACCTGGAGTTTGATGTCCGCTTGATTTCCTGGGTGCCAAGGAACCCAGGTGACCCATCGACTTCGCGTAGAGAAGCTTCAAAGCAGCACCATGGATGAAGAAACCTCCGGCCGACCAACATGGAGGTCTCTTGTAAAGGAAAATTGCCTTCCGGAACCCCTCAGTCAGGTTCCATGTTTGTGGACGGGAGGGTAATATGTGTTTTCGTTCCAGGCTTCCTACTTTCCACTCAATTAGCAGATAATCCTTCCAGGGATTTCGATACATCGTAAGTCAATGACCACTACTCCCATATCTGCAGAGGTCGGGTCTGCCTGTACAATGGGAACCGTTCCCGTGACTTGCAGTCCCTGTTTCTTTCTCGCCAAGAGCGTGTCACGAGCATGTGCCAACTAGCATGCAAGTTTGAGATGGTGTACTTGTGTTTCTGTTGGCATGTGGCGGCTTTTGCATGCTCTTGCCCCATTGGCTTATATGTTTTTTAAGATGGCCATGCGTTGGTTTCATGTTCATACGACCAGTTTGTATCCCTTTTGGATCCAACTTGCCCTTCAGAAGGCCTTGGTGTCGAGCTGCAGCATGCCAGGCGCCCAAGAAGCTGCGGTTCTCAGCGTGAGCGCTCAGATTTTGTCCTTTTCGCGCCAACGTGACGAACCGGAAGCTTGCGGTTTTGTGCCTTTCGTTTTGTTCTCCCTTGTTTGTCTCGATGTTTCTTGATAAATCCGACAAACACATGTTCTGCCATCACTAGAATTGCTTGTTCCATGTTTGGCTAGTGTTTACGTTCAATTGGCGGAGGGCTGGAAAAGGATTTGCCCGGGTTGGAAGGACTAACTTCAGCAGAGGACCAACGGTGAACCCCTGAGTTTGAAGTTCTTTGGGGTAACCAAACGATGGAATCCAGGGCATCCCAAGGAAATGTCGCTTTGCCTTGGGGCTGGTGGTGGGTCGAAGGCTTCAGGGCAAGGCTGACGAGCTCACCCATGAAGTATAACTTGAGAAGCGTATAGACGGGTAGTAGCTTGCCAAAATATGTTTCGGTCTGCATCAAGTTCCCTGAAGTGTCAGTTCTTGGGGGCGGGGGTGCGGCCGTATCGATTGAAGCAATCCTCAGTTGCCCAACGGACACCCACATTTCATTCGTTGTTTTTCTATTGCAAAGAGCATTAAGTTGCTTGCTGCTCAGTCCTGCGCTCTGCAGGCATATTCTTCCCCCATCCTGTGGCATTTGTATCCCTACCTTCGAGTTCTCACGCTTGGATCAGATCCCCTTTGACCAATTCTTGTGAGACCCTAGCGATAAACAAGCTCCCGGTTTCTTGTGGATGGATTCTCAAAACACCCTTGTGTGTGTCTTTGGCGTTGGTACCTTTTTTTGAGTGGCTTGAAAGGGAATCCAACAAGAAAACCCACCATTTCTGGGGGGTCCCTAAAAAGGACACACAAAGCTGCATCACATTTGCCCGGACATCACACGAGGCCTTGCTTATCCCCACCGTGGATTCGTGTCGTGCGCAGCTGAGCTCATCTCGGGGTGGCGAGGGAAGCGCTGGCAAGGCACCACGTGATGCGCAACTCGGGGCGTGAATCATCGACCGCTCCTGGTGTGTCTCGATTAACTTTGGTCTTAGCTGTTTAATCACCACCCCCTTGGTTGTCTAAGCACGCGCGCCTGAGCACGCTCCCTACCCGCGCGCCCTGCGCGCGCCCCCGCGAGCTCGCCCGCGCCGACGCGCCCCCGCCCAGCATTTCCCAAGCCCCGGCCAATGGTATTTTGGGCACCCGCCATCCACTGCTTTTTCCCACGTCCAGAGTCCCAAGTCCACAAAGCAGTGGTTGGGGGACTACTGGTAGTCACCCATTTGAGGTTCAATACCGTGACTTGTCTTTTGCTTCTATTCGTCCCTTTGGCCGGGTCATTGGTCATCTCAGCCCCAAAGAATTTCATAGGATTTGCAAAGCGAGACGCGCATTGTTCGCAAAGAGACACGGACAAAATCCACTGGTTCTGCTTGCACGGCTCCGAGCCTTTACCAAGGTATATAACCCCTTGGTGAGTGTGCAAGAAACATCAGGCTGTTTGGGCAGCATCGGGAATCGAATAAATCCAGGGCATTGTATATGTTGTTTCTTTTGGTGGTCTCAAACATCACTTGGGTATGGGTCAAATTTAAACCACCAGGGGACCGCAGGTTTTAGTCCATTCCATTTACCAGGGTTCCATTTTGGGGTTCCCGAATTTTAGACCCACTGCCACTTTGGGCCAACTTTTGCACGCCCAAGGCGCGGAGTATATCATCGACATCATTGCGAAGCAGGAGCTGACAAAGACACCGCCCAACTACCAGCAGCTCCCTCAAGCTTCCGACGGGCTTTGAAAACGAACCGGAAACCGCAAACTGCTGTTTTGTGGAAGGGGGTCTCTCTAACTCTGGTTTTGACCCATGCCTTTTCTGGTTTCCAAGGTTGACTGAGGTGGGGTAGGGTTCCACGGGAAACATTCTATAAGATAATCCCTGAGAAGCCTGATACCTTGAGAGGGCCCAAGTGACTTATCCAAGACAAAGCTTTAGTGGTGGCTGGAAAGGATTGAACCCCAAGCTTTGCTTGGGTGTGTGACTTTTTTTGCGAGTCAGTTATGGCTGCAGTCAAGAATCGGGACGTGCTTGTGCGTACTGGTTTGTGTGGATGAGTCGCAGAGGCCGCAAGTCACAGGATTTGGTGACTCTGGAAACATATTTGTCGTAGAGACTGGACAGTCAAACCGTGCTCCCTTGCCAACCGCCATGGAATTGGACAGGGCTGCTTTGGATGACGACATCTTCAAAAGGCCCCTTGTCCACTTCTGTGGCAAGAGCCCAAGTCAAAGTCATTCTTGACTTTCAATGAGTCCTAAGCATGGATGTCCTTGAGCAATCGGAACCCGCATATTAGAACTAGTAGAACCAGCGAAAACCGAATCCCCTGAGATGTGCAATGGACTCTAACAAATAGGTTCCTTTCAGGTGCTATGTGGCATGAATGTCCCTTAGGCGATCAGAACCCGTTTGTGAGAACCCGGGAAAAACGGATCTGACTAGCGCCTGAGGTCATCGCTGATGGTGGGCTCTTCGGGTACGGCGAAGACTTCCACGGCCAAGATGTTCCTGAACAAGCGCCAGCCTTATGCCCGTTTAGAACGCACATCGATTCCGCACTTGTGTCACTTTGGTGCTTTCTAACCAAAAGACTAGAATACCATACCCTCCCACCAACTGGCATGGAACCTGACAGGGGGATCCTGGAGTCAGGTTCCACGTTGATTGGTGGGAGAGTCTGTGTTTTTGCCCAGACATGCGCATTTTGGTGCATGTCGGTGAAGTCGTTTGCGGTTGCCACTGGCACCAAAAGCCACGCCGGTGGGCCAGGTACCCCCTGGAGGTGATGCTCTCGAAGCGGATCAACTTCAGCAGCGCCGGGGTCTCAATTCGAGTTTTTCAGCGCGAAAGACGCGTAACTTTCTCGTAGGGGTCTCGAAATATTGGCCGTTCCTTTTGGGTCTCCAAGAAGTATTTCATATGTTAGGCCCTTTGGTGGTTTCAGAGCCTGTTTTCTCCTTGTGGTTTTAAGCATCACCTTTTGAGGCACTCACGGTGGATTTCCCTTGGGGTGATGTCAATGGGACTAACTGGAACCCTTTCTTTAATCCCGGTAATTCAGCTTAGCCGTACCCTACGCTCTTTCCACTTTCACTTTGGGATGTCCATGCTCTTGAACTCTTAACCTCGTGCAGATTAACAGCAATAATGCTTAGAGGGATCTCTTTTTGGCGGGGTTCTTGCTGGGTCCCATGTTAATGTTTGCAGGGATGCGACAAACCCGGCACAAATCTACAAACAAAGCAATCCAGACCTTTGTTTAATGCCATGGCAGCTTCAAGTCGCTTGTGTTGGCTGTACATTGGGGGGCAAATACGTACATGTTGTTGCGCTTCTTTCAAAGTACCGGGGTAAAGCATGTGTTGCACATCTTTAGGCGATCAAATGAATCGAGCTGGCCATGAATATGGTCTTTCAGGGCCAGGGTTGCTTCGAGAAACGGCCAACCTCCGAGCGAGGCCACCACGCCGTTGGGCCTGCAGCGGCACACCCGGCTCGCTTCGCTTGAGCCAGCCCGGCTTGCGGGGTGCGCTGTGGGCGTTTTCCAGAAGCTGACACAGAGTCTTGGGCAGTCCTCTTGACATGTCCACTTCCAGGCTTGACGCATCACAGACAGAACGCGCACACACAGATCATCGGCGTGTTAGGTTCTTCTTTTTGTTGATCAACACATGCGGATGTTTTTGGACCGCCCCCCCTCAAAGAAACAAGGCTTGCTTGGGGTCAGCTTGCCGCTTTGAAATGGATTGCTTCGCTGTCTCTGTCAAAACTGATGCTTAGTAGTCGTAGTAGTAGTAGTAGTAGTAGTAGTAGGAGGTTAGGATATTCACGTGCTGATTGTATAGGCCCAAATGAGTTTGTTTCAACAGGGGGGTACCCAAAAACGAGTGGGTTCCTTTTGATTTCCCTTTAAACCACCCCCAAAAGGGGTCCTCCAATGCTGGTGTTCTTGTCATGAGTTTAGCTAGTGTTTGATCTTTATTGATTCGATTCATGTTGAGCGGATCAATGCAAGCCCGTTTGTCGAAGAGGCCAACGCAATCTGGCTTCTGCCGTTGTTATGCCTTCGCGAAATTGACATGTTGATAATTTGGTGGGGTGTCAATTTGGATCCAGATTTCGTCATCCCACAGGGTTTCCCACACCATGTTGTTTGGGCGAGTGAGGGAGGGTACGCGTGATGTTTGACTTTGGTGACGTTTTTTGTTGTTTCCACGGCTGCTTTGTACATATACTGTATGTATGCTGTAGTATAATATCCTATAATACAATATATATATATATATATATATATAAATAATGTGTGTGTATGCTAACCCCCCGCCATATATATATATATGTATATATATATATATGACGTTTTGGTAGTTTGCTCCTTTTGGTTCTGCTCATTTCGTAGCCGGCTGCCTTTGCCAACATGCCACGGACCGAGTAGGTTCTCCATGGTCGCACCAGCCCATGGACGGTTTTTGTGGCAGGGCCGTGGAGGGGGAGGTGGAGCGCAAGACGGGGAAGACGTTCTGTCCGCAAAAGCCTCAGAGACTTGTTGTTGTCGTACAACATGGGTCCCTATATTTCCCTGTTTGGCTGTTTTAAACATCACCTTTTTGGCCCATGAAAGGTGAGTATCCCTTGGTGGGGTGATTAAGGGGAAATATAGGGAGCCCTGTATAAGGCTGTGGCTCAAAAGTCCGGTGCCCAAATGGGTTGCCCTGGCAAGTGGAAGCATGGACCAAAACCTGCGGTCTGCCCCTCCTCCTTAATTTTGATTCACACCCAAGAACAGGGCCCCAGACAGCATGTGGGCCAGTCAAACGATTTTTCTTTTACCCGCTTTGGAGGATTCCCCTGTAGGTCAAGTGGTTGGATGCATTCTGTCAGGAACCCTGTGTATTTCAGAGGGAGACGCAGGGGTGGTCGAAGGGTAAACCCCCAGCTCAACTGCTGGATTGTTTGTTCTGAGATACCTGGGAACCCATCCCCCAATGTTGCGTTAAAATGCACTCCTGCAGTTCGGGAAATGACCCACGTTTACTGACGTACTGGGTACTATGCCCAACTACCATTTTGTTGACGCTATCAGACCATCCTTTCCGTTTCCGTTTCCTGGTCCTTTGGCGTAAGGCCCGGGGGCAAACTTCTCACCGTGTTCCTGGATGATGCCGGGAGCCCATCAGCGTCAAAAGGGGCTGAGTGGCTCAAAGCAAAGGTGTT
Source organism: Effrenium voratum (assembly GCA_963377175.1). NCBI lineage: Eukaryota > Dinophyceae > Suessiales > Symbiodiniaceae > Effrenium > Effrenium voratum. The sequence continues at coordinate 1,004,814 of CAUJNA010000624.1, read as the reverse complement.
GATGGTGGCCGAGCCTTTGTTCAAACATGTTCAAACCACTATTGTCTTCCATGTGCTTAAGAATATGTGTCATTGTCCCCTGTTGGTCTTGAAGGGCATCTGGTACTATTGGACATATGTGTTTTCCATGGGGCTTCGTGTATGCAAGGAAGTTGTCCAAGCAAGCTCCTTTTGAGTTTCCCTTTTAGGGCGACCAGAGTTTGATTGTTTAAAGGTTGCCCAATTGCTGCGTCCATTCCCTCGGCTTTTGTGAATCCCCTTTTGAGAGTTTCCCATGGTCCTCCCAAATTGCCAATGTTCTGGACATGTTGAGATTCATTTGGCCCTGCTTCAAACGGGAGACCAAAAAGCCGTCGTCTCCCTATTCGGCACCACTTGATGCAACTTGTTTCGCCTGGGAGATGCTTGTCGGACATTGGGTGTTGGGTTGATTTGCGTGATACCAACTTGAAAGGCAAAGAAAACAGTAGCCATGGGGATGGGAATCTAGTTTGGTATCACAGAAAGTAGGGTTTTCCACAACCCCCAAGACGACATCCGTTTGAATGACGGCATGGCCGTGGCATGTCTTGGTAGCGTCAATGCACGCACGGCCACAAGCCCCTTCAGCGAACTCGGGAAGGCTTCCCGTTTTTTCCGGATCAATGTTATGCCAACTTTACATCAACGCCTTCACTTGTTGAACGCAAATCCATTTGTCTATTGTGGCGGAGCTCCCTGTACTTGCTCAGTTGGCCAAAGCAAATCAACCTGAAATGACCTTTTGGTTTCGACCTGAAATACCCTTTTATTTCTGGGTCCTTTGGGCAACTGAGTTGGGGATCCTTGGAGGTTCTTGGATTGTCAACAGACCCATATCCCACCAGTTCGTTCTCGCTCGAATCGGTCAGGAGTCGATTCGGACGTGAGGCATCGATGCCCCTGGTGAACAAGTGGGACGACCAGGCCGAAGGGCAAAAACGGCGCTCAATTTGCGCAGATTTCGCAGGACCCCCCAGGGTTCTCACTGCGACTCCACTCTTGGGGTAAGACTTCAAGGCTCATTTTGGAACAATCGGGCTGTCCAAGCCTTTGTGCCAGGCTTTGGGGAGCAACCCTGTAGCTTCTAATTTGGAGCCATCAGTAGCATTTCGGGAAAACCAAGACGGGTTTGTGGTTCTTATCGAGCACACCTTTGAGTGTCCGTAAGCAAGCATTCGCTTGCCCAAAGCCGACCGTTTGACCTTACCAAGTGATACGGTGTAAGTGTTCCCAGTATAGGGAGCCACGGGCGTCATCCGTAAATTGTGTGACCCTGGCACAACCTCCCTCAATCTAATCACGCCAGAAACTGTCAATCAGCCAAACAGCATGTTTAAATCACCATAATCACCCAAAAAGGGAAGTGAAAGTGGTTTCCCTTCTAAATTATAGGGCTCCTGATTTTGGGTGAGACACGCCAAGAGGGCCCATGTGCCAATCGAGTTGGTTCCTTTGGGTTTCCCCTTTGAGCCACCCACTTTTTTTTTGGGGGGGGTCCACCATTTTTAAGCTTGCACCCATTTGCGTGATTAGTGGTTCGATGGTTCTTTTGCTGGGACCGGGTCCTTTTCAAATTTGTTTGAAGCGAAACAAAGGAAAGCCACCGTTTTGAGAACCTTCCCCAAACAAAAAGCAATTTCGGGGGCCCTCTTCGACACGCGGGCGTGTCTTAGTTTTTGGGCTTTCCGTTTGGCTGGTCTACTACAGGGAGAACGGAAGGAAACCTTTGAGTTTTGCCTAGGTCCCCCAGTAGTGCCCTTTTACCCCTTTTTGGGGGAGGGATCCCCTACTAAAATAGACTACAGACAAAAAGTCGGGTACCCTTATTCCAACCTCTCTACTGGAGGACCTAGAATATTGGATAACCCCCAAATGGGCAACCACCTCCAAACCATCGCTCCAAAGGCTCGGATCCAGGGCACTTGGACCTGAGAGCCTAGCCCACTCATTTTGCAACCCCGCTCTGGTTAGGTGACCAATGAGCTCACGCGCCAGCTCATGGAGTCAGGGGGCCTGAGCTCCGAAAGGTTTGGACCCCCCAACTTTGGTTTCCCTTGAAGCTTTTTCCTTTTGGCCCCGAGTATTGACTGGATATCACCTCAACATGTTCGGAGCTTCCTTTGCCTGCTCTTTGAAGACGGGCACCTAAACCGAGCCCGCCCAATCACATACAAACAGGATGTCGCCATGTTTCTTCTCCAACTTCGATCAGCTCCACCGCGACGCTTTGGATTGGGGAGGGCGACCTTTCGCTGAGGTTTGGGGGCTTCTACTTCCTGGACCGCGACAAGCGCGGGGAGTTCAAGAAGATCGAGAACATCAAGCGCCTTGGCCGGTCAGCTTTTTTTTTTTTTTGCGAGCTCACCTTATGCCGAATCGGATTGATAGGTTCTCGGGGGATTCAAACATTTTGGCGAGCCCCAAAAAGTTGAAAAAGACAGACCCCTTGTTTGGCAAGTACCACTGAAGGAATTGAATAGATTTGGAGTTCTGGCACAACTTTCATCGTTGTGCCGTTTCTAGTGATCAGCATGATGTAATCCGCTCCCCCTATTAATGAATGACCCCCATTGATAATAAATGCAAATCCGGGGCCCGAGACCAGATTTCCACTCCGCACAATTGATTTTCCATTGCGCCAATACTAAACCAATACTAAAGTCTTGGAATCCTTATTAGGGGGCACTTTTAGCAATCTTCCAGCCTGACTTTTCAAAAGGTGGGTTCCTCAATTCCCCAAAAAGGTTGCTTCCCCAAAGGTTGGCTTCCCCAAAAGGTTGGGTTCTTTTGGTGGGTTCCCCAAAAGGTTGTTCTTGACTCTCTCCCCAAAAGGTTGTCCCTGGTTGTCCCTGACTCCCTGACTTCAATGCAAACAAGTTTCAATGCTTTGGGGGATATTAAGGAAACCAGTGCCTCCACAAAGGGTTCGAAGGGGGTAAAAGAACTGGCTGCAGACTGCGTTTGTCACCTGGCTGCGGTCTGTCTGGTCTGGCTGCCTGGGCAGAGCTCTGTCCTGGGTTTGCCCCAAACAACTACATTCAATCCATTTCCTCCAAATCCTATGTGAACCCTCACATTGTTGGAAAAGCAAAAAGAAACCAACCCCAAAAACCCCAATTAAAGGTGTATATATATATATCTATATATATATATATATATATATATTTGGGGGGATTTATTTATAATAGGGGGGGGGGGCGTATTTATTAATAGGGGGAAGAGATGATTTTATCTAGCGCGATGTTATGGCCATTATGGAGTTCTTAAGGGAGGGGGGCGTTAGTGGGGGGGGGGGTAATTTTTAACCCCCAAGACTCCCTAGCACTTCCTAGAGCTCCTTAGCAAGCCCTAGCGCTCCCTCCCCAAGGACCCCTAAAGGCCCCTAAAAGATTCTTAGCCTCCCTTAAGCTCCCCAGCCTTCCAAGATTTAAGGTCGTTGGCACCAGGGCTTTTCGGAACCCCTCAAAGTGAGTTCCCCAAAGTGAGTCCCAAGTACAGGGTTTACCGGGGTTTTTCGGAACCCCTCAAAACCCTATTCCCTAAGCTTCCCTAAGGCTCCCCCTTCCCTAGGCTTCCCTAAGCTTCCCTAAGCTTCCCTAAGCTTCCCTAAGCTTCCCTAAGCTTCCCTAAGCTTCCCTAGGGCTCCCTAGGGCTCCCTAGGGCTCCCTAGTCCTAGCAAGCGGGCCAAGAAAAACTAATCAGCTTCAATTGGGTTGCTGGAAAACACGCAAAGGACCGAGTGTTTTGCGAAGAGCTTAGTGGGCGGGCAAGCGGCTAAGCAGGATGAGGGCTGAGCCGGATTCAGGATTTGAACCCTAGGCCTCCCTAGGGCTCCCTAGTCCACGCCCATTTACTCAAATTTACCCCCCCCCCCGTAACACCCCCCTCCCTTAAGAACTCCATAAGGCCGTGTACCCGGGCAAAGGGACGGCATCAGGGGCACTCAACAACTTGCTATCAGATGCTGGGAAGGACAAATCTATTAACTTCAGACGCGTTCAATTTGCGCAGACTCTTTGGGTGCAAGATTGGTTTGGAGTTAGCCGGGATGGCCATCCACCTGGTAGTAAGGATCCTTAGTATTACTGATTCCTTTTCAGGGAACCATGACCGTAGGCCGTATAAGGAGTTTTGACCATGGCTCATATAACCCCCTAGTTGTCGGTTTCTTCCTTTGTTTTTCCCCATTGTTTTCCTCGGACAAATGTTCTGCCTTTCCCGTTGCTTTAACTCGGTGAAAAACAAGGCCGCAGACTTAGCCTCCGGTCCGAAATGGAACCCACCAGAGTGCTGACATCTTTCCCCTGGGCGGGGCTAGTCTGGGGCTTTATGTGTGCGGTGTAAGCGGGGCCGCGCGAGGTATGTGGCTGCCATGGGGCACCCGGGCGGGGGCAGGAACGTTGGGCCCTCAGCGGGCAGTTCTGCGAGTCGCCTTTAGGCGAATCGACCGGAACTGATCTGATGTGTCTGTGTTTGTTTTGTTTCTGTGTCCGGCTAAGGGGGTCTGGGGGCTGGGTTTGGGATCTAAAGTTTGGCTCATCTTGGCTCAAGGTTGACTGATCTGTATTTTTTGGTGTTTGAAATCTTGGCTTAAGGGTCCAGGAGCTTTCGCTTTGTTGGCAACAAAAGTGGCCTCCGCTTGGAGTGGCTTCCCTCTTTCTGACATCTGCAAAAGGTCACGTTTTTCGCCCGGGATAGAGTAAACGTAAAATGGGGGCCAACAGCTACTGACACTCCACCAAATTTCTTGGAACCCTTCAGGCTGCACTGCCTTAGATCACAGGCTGCACTGCCTTAGATCACAACCCACTTGAGGAGTCTTAGCTTTTGGGGCCCAAGTTTCCTGGGCGATTTGTTTGGCTTGGACCTCGTTTGGGCCCCATGAGATGTTCGGATCGCCGCAGGCTCGAGGGCTCGGCAAGATGCGCAGATGTCCGTGATTGGTTTCTCGCATTAGAGGGAATCCACCAAAACTGACGACTTTGAGTTGCTGATTGGCCGAAGGTAAGAGTATTGAATTGTTTCGCTCACCTCTTGTCACTTGGTGTTTCTTAGTCCAGCTTTCTAGCAGGTGCTTTGCTTTTCTCTTTTCTGCCTTGTCACAGCGTGTCGCCTAGCGTCGGATGCCATAGCTCAGGCGCGGATCGAGTCGGGTTGGTTGAACCCAGTTCCAAGGTAACGGTCGTCAGATTGCAGTTGGCCTTTCGCATGGTGCAGGGGGCATCCATTTGGGTGAATTATAACGACCTCACACGACCTCACCCCAAATGGTGGTTTATGTGGGGAATATCCCTCCAACCACCTTATTTCAGGCTGGATTATGATTCATCCAGATCCGTTCAGTGTGACTGGGTGATTCTGAGAACCCCATGACTAGTCACCCAGATCAGAGCATGGAACCTCAGAGAGCCCGATTTCATTTGTATCTAGAGGTCGCTGCAAGGGCCATAATTCGAATGGGGTAGCGCACTTGGAGGCCAAATGATGTGATGCCGGGTGCTAAGCCCGTAAACGTCATTTTTCCAGCCGACTTAACACCCATGACCATGAAATACGAATGCATGTGACTCTTTGGCCCGTATGCTCATCGCTTTGCAGGGTTTGGCTTCAGAGGTGACCTGCTCAAGCCCAGTGGGGTTTGATCGTCTCGAAGTCTTGCGGCGGTTCTCGGTCACAGCGATGGGGTGCCTTACGGGATGCTGCAAGTGCCCCAGCTGAGAGGGGGCAGGTGAGCTGACGTCGTGGCGTCTCCCATTCCTATCCCAGTGCCCTCAGGTTTTCACCAACATCGCCAAACTAGGGTTGGGCAAAATTAACACGTTGTCCATATTCCATGGCTGTCGTAATTGCAGGATTCAGCGATCCCAAAAAAGTATTCAATTAAACATGAATATGTTGCTCTGATAGTGGCAGTTCTCCAAGCTTTAGCTTCTTTCAGCGGCTGAGCTTCCCACAATGCCCTGATTCATCGGGGCTTAGGGGGGGGAGCCAGAATCGCAAAAACTTAAACAGGTTTTGGATTGAGGACACCCCCTGAAAAAAAAGTTGGGCGAGCTCATCGCGGGCCAATTTTTCAGAGCCCGGGCTCGATTCCCTGGCCTCGATGCAATCTCATCCACATGTTTGCAGCTAGGGAATCTTTCTCACTGGGACCTGGTGCAAGTTTGGCTCTTATTGGCTTCCATTTGTTTAAGAATCGTTGTTATTTTCCCCTGTTGGTTTTAACAGGAATCGATCACTACTGGACATATGTTTGTATTTTTTCCAGGGGGCTTAAGCAAATGGAAGATGACTTTCTGGATAGGCTTTGTCCCATGTACTAGACAAGCACGACGCCAAAACCACTCAAGGGCGGGGCTAATCGCCTGAGACAACCCCCGCAGGGAAGCCGAAAGCTTTGTGAAACTGTTGGAAACACATCAGGACCACCAAAACTTTAAACCAATAAATCACTGGAAGGCACAGCACTACAGCAAGCATCATAATCCACTAATCACTGATCCATTTAAGCTCTGTCCAACTTTCAAGAACCACAAAGCAAACTGCACTGCTCAAGCCCCCGCAATCCACCAAAACGGCTAAACATCTTTGTTGAAAGCCAATTGTAAACACCCGAAATACTTAACACAACCAGAATCTATCAACACCACGAAAACCACACAAGCACATTCAACCTCCTCGTAAAACATGTGTTGTTGTTGGATATATCTTGCAAGAAACCTTTTTACCCCTCTCAAACCTTGTGTTTATCCATTAAATCCTGACAACACCTGCATTGAATCACCCCCTAAAGGCATTTAAACCCAGTAAAACCCATCAAAACCAACGCAAACCCTCAAACCCTGCATTTAATTGCTCAAACCTTGTGTGTTTTTCCGCTGGCTTCGTTTGAAGCCGAGCTTTAGGTTTTTGGTGCTGATCGTGGCTGTGATCGTGGGGTACTGGAACTCTATGGAGCGCCCAGCGCCCTGGAAAAAAGGTAAAATCAATTAGGTGGATGCCAGTAGACATCTGGGGTTCAAACCAACGTTACGATGGGCTACATATAACCACCATGGTTTACCTAAGGCTTGTCATCCAAGTTGGGTCGAACATTATTTTAATGGAGGTTGAAGGTTGAAGCCTAGGGCAAAACTACTCAGTTGCCCAAAGCGAATCGACCTGAAATAAGCTTCCCTTTTCTTTTAAACCTTGTTTTCTAGATCCAAACTGGGCATCTGAGACTATGAGGAACAAGACCATTTATGAACTGGACGTAAGGAATCCGAGGGAACTTTCTCTGTGGGTCAGCCCTGGCTGCGCTTGCTTAATGCACCTGCGCCCTTTGCTGCGGAAAAAGTTAAGAGCCAGTAGCCAGCCAACTGACCAACCAGTTTTCCCCTTCATAGTCCAAGAACGCTTCGGTTCATGTCCAAGGGTGTGTCCCCCCAATAGCGCAATGTTTTGCGGGGAACTTTAGTCACTTTGTGGGTTTGGACCATTTTAGTGGCAAACAACAAGTTGGGTGACTTTTTTGGGGGGCAATCCACTCAGAATCGAAGTGAGTTCTTCCTGGCTTGCTGGTTCTCATTAAAAAGGGGCTAAGTACCCAGACAGCTGGACCAGGAGATGGCGTGAAGAGACAGGGGGAGAGAGACCTCCCGTTTTTTTTGTTTTTTTTTTTTTCTGTGTTTTGTGTTCCAGGGCAGGGAAGGGGGGGGCTTACTCAAAAGCACTGCAAGACGACAGGGGGCTTACGCAAGCTGACATGAGTACCATGTGTATCTCAATTTGTTTTAGACCGTCGTGTCGATCTGAAAAGGCCCCAGAAGGCTCCGTGCGCTTCGTTCGGTCGGGCAGATCGGCCCGGTCTTCGCGGCGGTGTTCACCGTGGTGGGCATGGGCAAGCCCAAGACCGAGGCGGTGCCAGACGATCTCACGCCGGCGCCGCGCTTTTGGGCGTGCAGTCAGCGTTGTTTGGTTTCCCCGGTCAATGGTCGTTGTTGTTGAATCCAACAACACCCCACTCATTTGTAGATACTTAGATGTGGGAGGAATCGCAAAATGCTACCATGGTAAATGGGTTGCAACTAGGGTTTCTTGCCACTTGGCTAAGTGTCAGGACATCTAAGTATGAACGGAAGGAACCCAAACCACTCATTTGTGGAGGAAGCTCCTTTTGGGAAGGGGGTACTCAAAACCACCCATTTGTAGAGAAAGCTCCCCTGGGAAGTCGACCTCCTTTTGTGGAGGGGAGCAATGTTAACGGGGACCCCGGATGAACAAGTCCATCCTAATAGGTTGTCGTGTCGGGGCCCACAAAAATAAGGAGGGGTCCTGCATTTTTTACATATATCCTGGCATTCCCGTTGCACGGCACAGGGGGAAGCAAGACAGCTTTGGGGTATGATTAAGTTGCTTTGTTTGTCGACGGTTTGAGTTGGTGAACCCCAAAGCAAACCTGAGCCACATTAGCCCCACTTCGAAATTCAGACGACTCCACTGCAAACACAGCAAACACAAAACTTGGGAACAGCCCTAGCTGACCTTCAAAAGAAACACAATAAGCCCGGGCCATGTTGAAAAGCGTCCCAAACCCTGGACATGTCTTGAGCCAGATGTGCGGCCTTGAAACCGCGGCACCCGGGACCCATCACCCCCAGCCTCACGCGCCTTGCGCGCGAGGCAAGGCGCGCGTGAACGCCGAGGTCCCAGCAAGGAGCTCTTTTTGGGCCTGCCCTCGGGCGCAAAGATGCCGGCCAACGGCCTGGGCATGTGCTGCCGGCCTACGGCCTATGATCCCGAGAGCGTCTACCGCACTGCGCTCCGGACAAAAAAGGGCGGAGGAGCCACTCTGAGTTTGAGCTTCACCGAGAACCGACAAAACGGTGCTTGCAAGTTGCGTAAAACATGAACTACAGCAACAGATCATGATATCCATCCATCCGCTCCAAGCTTTTACTGCGTTGCCCATTCCATTTCTGAGAAGAAAAGGGATCCCTAGCATCCCTAGGCATGCCCTGGGATCCCTATGCCCTGCAGAACCACCAGTTGGCTGGTTGAGTTTGGGCTCAACTCTGGGAGTTCAAGTTACATCGTGGCTGGCTACATCCCAAGCCCATAGGTTACCTTGCGCTCTTTCAGCGCGGCATGCGCAATGCGTGTCTTTAGGTGCTGTGGTACCTACTGCAGGGGGGCCGCCACATCGACACGGCGGACATCTATGGGAGCCATGGCCGTCTTCACGAAAAAAACGTGGGCCTTTCTGCCGTATTTCCTTCAGTGGCCTTTTAAAGCACCCCAGCACACAAAGGAGGCCTGCAAGTTTTGGGGTGTTGGTTTGTTTCATTTTCGCCGACATTGTGGACTTGTGTTGGGTTCCCTGCACCCTGTATGACTTGTAGAGCTTCACGAAATTTGTCGCCAGACCCAGGCCATGGGTCAAACATAGGTGCCTAAATGGAACCCTGGTAAATGGAAGCAAGGACTGCAGCCTGCCGTCGCCTGGGCAAGAAAACGTGTTCCCGTGCCAAGGAACCACGTGCCCATCGGCAAGGCCTTGAAGGAGGCCCAGAAGCGCGGCGTGCCCCGCAAGGAGAGGACACGAGCGCAGCTGTTCCCAGAACTGGGACACGAGGGGACGAAGAAGCTGAGCAACATGGGTATGTGTCGAAATAGGCGTTTTCTGTTTTTTGAGGGCAGGGGTGTCCTTTTTCTGAAGAAGGGAGTCAACATGGTTGGTTCCCTTGAGAGTCAACATGCGGATTTGAACACAGTAAATGGTGGTCCTCTTGGCTTCCCTTTGGACGAACCGGGTAGTTAGCCTCCGAAAAAACACACAGCCACATATTTCGCAGGCAGCCAACATGTTGTTTAGCCAAGAATCCAAAGCAAAGAACAGTAGTCTCAGAAAGAAGGAGGTTGTACGATAGGTAGAATTTACAGGGTGCAGGGGAGTGAGAACAGAAACTCGCGGCTGTGCGCGCGGGCACCACAAATTCAGGCATGGCCCTAGTTGGTTCCCAGGAATTGGCCTTGGTAAAATCCAGAGCAAGACCTTCCAGCTCCCCAACAATTGCTTTCGCTAATGGCCAAAGTTTCAAGGACTGTCCAAGAAGTAATGGTTCGAGGGGCTTGTTTTGTGCTTCGACCAGTGCTGAGCCGCACGCTTTAAGCACCTCCCCCTTGCGTGTACGAGGAAATGATTCGGACAACGTGTGTTTGAGCACAACGCAGCTTGGTAAGAATAAGGTCAGGGAAGCATAATATGATAAGGCAATAACGAGGTATGACCATGTAGAAAGAACATGGTTTTATCAAGACAGACGATGAGAAAGAAACAAGCTAAGGCTTTGAACATTTGCTGCTTAGGCAGACTTGCGCCTTGCCATTCCTTGCTGTAGTGGATTCCGCCGTCATCCGCAGGGCATCATTTTTTCTGCGGCACGTGGGTTTGGCCCAATTTTCTTTTTTCGACCAGTTTTATCAGACTTTCAACTTTCGCAGCAAATCATTTTAGTGGTAGAAAGAAAGAAAACAAAACATGTTCTGAACAATCCTGCCCGCAGGTGGGTGTGTGTGTGTGTACGTACTTGTGAGGATATTTACCCTTTTCGCAACCGAAAGGAAGCCCACCCTTTTGCAGGTTCAAAGCCTGAAATGGAGGCTATGCTCCTCCTTCAAGGTGCCCAAGAAATACTCAGCAAAAGTAAGATCCACTCGGCCCAAGTGATGATCACAGGAGGTGTTTCTGACCACCAAAGTCTTTCCCGACGACTTCGGCTACGACGCCACCCTCCATGCAGTGGTGCCCCGGATGCTGAGACCAAAAGAAACTCAAAGGAGCAACCCGACATTCCTTGAAAGGGGAATCAGCAACTAATTGTTTGAACGGTTTGGTGGTCAAGTCGTACTGCAAGGGTTGGCCCCACCCTGCTAGGCGCAAAAAGCTCCCTTGGACGTGTAAATGTATATATATATATATATTTCTATATACATATATATTTATATATACATACATATATATATATGTAGGTATCCCCTTCTACTACGCTTTTGACAAAGTGAGCATCGGGTTTTGCGGTTTGGCACCTGCAACGCAAGCTCGCAGGTGGAGCTCACACCCAAAGGACCTGTGGCCATGTCCCATGGTACGGGGAAACACTGCATGGAGGGTTGGGGTGGGGCAAGGAGAGCTCGCGCGCTCCCCTTTCCTCCCCCCCAACACTTAGGTTGATTCCATTTGATTACCTTCTTCATAGATGGAAATCGTGCCATCTACTTGCTGGTGGAACCCGTTCGGTCATGTGCAGAATTTTGTTTTGCGGGGAAATACTCTCCAAGTGTCCACACCCTGCCCCGCGGTGTTGCAGTGGCTTCGGCCTCCATTTCTTGAGGACCGAATGCTCAAGGAGCTGGATCAGGAGCACGATACGCCGTCGGGGTGACTCGAATCGGGGAACGGATTCTTTAACCCAGGCTCTCTGGAAGTGTCTTTGGGACCATAGATGTCCTTTTGGTTGTTTTGCTAGAAAAATATGCCCCTGGTATACCTGGTGGTTTAATCTATGCTTAGGGGTTTTCGACCACCCATGGCAAGATTCATACTACTGGTGGAACTTGCCTAGTCCCCCCTCCCTCGGACTAATCCGAAAGTGGCCTGTCCTCTCCGGTCGGTTCCTGTGTTTGTCCTGTCAATAGAACTCCAATAGGAAAGCACAAAAATGTTTGATTTTCCCGGCTGGAGAGGGACCTGATTATTAATAGGGGTTTTGTTTTTTTCGGGGTGGCCTAGCCTTGAAGGGGGGTACCCTTATCGAGCTTGCCAACCTTGTTCTTTTTTTAGGCAACTTGTAATAAGATATTTGCTGGTTTTTGGTGGCTGGAATGGCAGCCCTTAAGACACTGAAAGGAGTTAGTATTGGCAAAAGTATCGGCACTAGCTTTGGTAATTAAAAAGATATGATTTTAGTACTTTTGCTGAATTTTTGGCCCCAAAGGGCGACTTTAATCAAAGGGTGTTCTGAGAGGTGCCCCAAAAAAGCTCTTTGTGGCCAAACCTCGTGGGCGCCTTTAGTGGCAGTCGGCTGGGAAAACCGGGCGTCTTTAATCAGAGGGGGTTCACGAATCACGTTCTACATTAGGAACCATAACCAGCAGTTTGGACATCTCAAGCATGCCACTGTTTGGGCCAATGTTCAGTGCCAGTGGAGCTGTATTTTGGTTTAGCAAATTTAGAACGAGTTCACGGATCTGGTTTCCAACGTGCTTGGCCCGAATTCCAGATTTCCAGTTCGTGATGTATTGTAATGAGCCAGATGGTCTGTTTGTGTGTGTGTGTGTCTTGTTATTGCTCTCGTTTGTCTGCGTTGGGAGGTATAGAACCCGGAAAGACACCTTTAGGAGTAGTAAGGCCACTTGTCCACACTGTTTTGCAGGGATGCTGGCCTGCCCAATGGGCAAGATTCAAGGCTCATGGGACCGGGCAAAAGAGCGCAGGTGTTTCCTGAAGGGGGTTAGGACACTTACAACATTGCAACCCCATATTGTGTCATGGTGTAGCTTGAGGAAAATCACCTATGGGGGGGGGTGCGGAGGTGATCTTCAGGGGAACCACTTTGTCCATGCTCAGATGCCCGTGGAAAACATATCCTCCAAAACCAAGCCATTGTGTAAACCGGGGACTCGTTTTGACCATCGATTCAACAATGGGTTCATGAATTGAAACGCAATAACCAATGAACGTATTAGAATCAACAACCTCGTGCGCAAAATGGGATGGTTAAGTACTAGCATCTACCAATTTCGTGGATACTTTTTTTTTGGCAACCCAACGTTTAGCCCAAATTTGGCTCAAAGGCATCCGAAAGTCATAGGAAAGCCATCATGCCAAGTCTCTTCATCCTCGGGGTTTCGCTGGAGGGCGGCAAGGGACAAGTTGTAATGCCCGCGCAGTTGGTCGAAATTGAAAAGGAGAAGCGCCCGGACTTGTGGGATGAAATTCGCACAGTGTCCACAACCGGCAGAGGTCTTAGCTCAATGAAGAAGGATGATGTGCTCCTGATTTCTGGGCATGGAAGTGCTGAGGAGATTGGCACTTCTCACGATGGAAGAAGCTACACTGCACAACAAGTTTGGGAGCAGTGGCTGAGCAAAATTGAAGCAGAAAAGGTCACAGTGGACTTTATTACCTGTGACTCCGAAAGGTTCATCCAGAGCTTGAAAACTGTGAAATGTCCAGATGGTTCCTTCGATAAGTTTGAATTCTTTGGACGACCGAATGCATACGTCTATGATCCTGACCACCAGCCTGGAACCAAATGACCTGCTCGACCACCTCTGGCCCCTGCATCCCACATCCTGTGCGATTTTGAGCGAATGGTCCACAGGGTTGGGACTCTTGTGCACGAGCCCAGCCGTGCCATACTGCTTGAATTCTCCGAAGGCATGCAACTAGAAAATTCCAGATATGTGAAATTTATGCATATATGTATATATACATTATTTTAGAAGGAGTGAGGCAGCGCTTGTTGGTGGTTCACTTGTGGCCCAGCCAGGTACAAAGTACCATGGAAGGCATACTTGAGGTGGGGATTGCTTGAAATTGAGGCTTGGTTGAGGCTTGATATTGCCAGGAACTTCCACTGGAGTTCCCCCTGATTTTGACTTGGGGGCTGAAAAGCCTCGGATGGGAAGGGAAGCGGGATCAAGGCGGATGAACTACCAGCAAATAAGAAAACCACTTGCAAAACATGGATAGTTTCCGTGGTCTGGGGTTCAGCAAGCCACATCCACATCGCAGAGGCTCAGGTCTTGCAAACGCTGCGTGCTTCGTGTCTGCGGGAAAAAGCACGGCTTCAGCCCAGGTTCGGGTAAAAATGCTGCCAACAGCAATGTACAGCCTCTTAGTCAAGTGATGAAGAACCGGCATTGTCCAAGCACACCTTGTTTCACCGGATGGTTTAAGCAAGCCGAACGGTCCAAGCCGTTCAGGAGTACATCGACTTAATTTTGCTGCACGCGCCTCGGAAGTTCCACCCCTGGACGGCATATCAGATGTACCTCAACAGCTCCACGGATGAGTTCTGGAGCAATGACTGCGCCTCGGCTCCGGTTGTCAGGTTTCCTGGTGAACCAAGCCAAGGGAACCTAAAAAAGCCGCATATTTGGTTGAAACGATAGTCCCTTGTTCCTGAAGGGCGGCCAACAGGGCTCTTCAGAGGCTTGTGACTTCTGTTTCTTTAATCACTGATCCGTCCTGTTATGGGGCCCGTTAGGTCTTTGAACCTGGAAAATTGTAGTCCCCCATGGGAAATGGGGAGTCCAACTATAGTTGTCATTTGCGTCTGCCGGCGTTGCCCTGAGCCCACTTTGCCTACATTTAGGTCCCGAGTTTTTTTGGTTGGTGGTTTTAGCACCTCGCCCTTTGTGCCCAAGCTCCCGTGGTAAGGGTGATGTTTTAAGCGGGAACATGGACAACCCTGTCCAAGAACCCCGCCTAAGCCTCATTTCCAGCCGAAAGTGGATTTTTGTGAGCATGCCCTGCTGGGTTGCAAGGAAGCTGCCACATGGCAATTCAACACAAAGCTTTGGGTGGTTGAGGGGTCTCCTCAGAAGATATGTTACAGTTTAAGGTTGACTGAATATGAAACGTGTCCTAAGTGGGACTAGTTGGTGACAGCTCGTACCAGATTCCGCACCCTCGCATCGATCCGCACCCTCGCATCGATTTGTGAGGCCGGAACCAAGTCGCGTGCCGCAAGAACACCTGGAAGGCCCGGAGATTCGGCGGTCGACGGGTAGCAGGCATCGCTATACCAAGTTTCTTTGGGCTGAAACAAAAGCATGTTCAAGCAACTATGGGTGGGTTCGAGCAGGCGTATTAGGTTTATGCGTGTTAGGGTTTAGTGTATGTTTGGTTTGGGTTGGTTTCTCGCATTAGCCCATATGGATTCAAGGTTCACAAGGTTCACGCTTTAGTTTCCGGGCTTTTGCAGGCGAGATTTGACATAGACCAAACGTTGGCGTTTAACATACCAAGCACACTTCGATCCTTTGAGCTCCGACCAACATGTTAAGCAAACTTCCTCGGAGGTCCCGCTCTACTGGTCCAAGTTTGGATACATGGCACAAGCGTGGACATGTGGTCTCTGGCAAAGGGAGTTTCTAAGGGGAACCAGAGCAATCATTTGGGAAAACCCACGGGGTTCCCCCCCCCCCCCCCCGTTGCGTGGGGAGTCGGCGGCTGGTTCGGGAACGCCCAGGCCTTGTCCGAGCTGAGAGCCTCGGGGGTGATCGGAGATGCGGGAGTGAGCAACTTCAGGGTGGAGCAGATGCAGGAACTCCAGTCCCTGAGCCTCAGCTTTTCAAGTTGCTGGGGCTTGGTTTGGTTTTGGTTTTTTGGTTTTGGTCTTTTGGTTTTGGTCTTTTGGTTTTGGTTGGTTTTGGTTGGTTTTGGTTTTTTGGTTTTGGTTTGTTTCAATGAACCGATTGTTTGGTGGGTTGGGATTGGGTGGGTTGGGGTGGGTGGGTTGGTTGGTGTGGCGGGCGGGGGGTTGTCAAAACTTTTTGGTTGATTTTGGTTTGTTGGTTGTTTGGTTGATTCGGTTGGTTGTGCCTTTGCCTTTGTTCGGTTTTATTTTGGATTGGTTGAGGTTTGAGGCCTTTACCATGGGCCTCAGTCAAAATCCCGAGAGGGTCTGGCTTTTGGAGATCGGCAAGGTTTCCTCTCCCTTGGAGCCTCCGTTTCGTGGCAGATTCAATGGAAGCCAGTGAACCCAATTGGAAATCCAGCGACATTTCGAGGAATTTGGCGCCCATTGCTGTGCACCAGATCCAGTACCACCCCTGGATCCCCCCGTGGCAGCAAGAGATCGTGGACTTCTGCCACGCCCACAAGATCGCGATCACCGCCACCCGCACCAAAAAATGGGCGGGGGACGCTGCTCAAAACCTATGCACCCAAAACCAGGTGGTGCTTCTGACTTCCCCTGCGAATTTGATTGAAGCCGGGAACCCCAGACCAAAATTCCTGCCGCCCGAAACGAAGCCCATTCCCAACAAAGGCCACAAGTCCAAACGCGTTCCAAGCGCACGAGCTGAAAGGTAACCATACAAACTGCAAGCTATTGGGTCACGGCAGTTGCAAGATAGCTGCGGATGCTTTTTTCACAGCGGAATCGTAGTATCCAAAAGGGGCGAGTAAAACTCTTCAGGAACTCCTTTGGAGTAACCTTTTCCACGCCACATCTCCAAACGTATTGCATGCATCGAGGTTTCAACTGCTTCTTGCCACGGACTCTGCTGCCCAAAAAACCTATGCTGGCCGCTGTGTGCAGTTTGCAAGCAATCCAGACGCTTCTGGATGGGCCACAGTGGTTCCAGGGAACCGTCCCACCCCCGCGTGACAACATGAACCAGGTGCAAAGCAGTGTGTTAGGAAAATGTTCCCACAATGTTCCATACTTTTGCTGCGTCCTCCTTGCTTTTTACAAGGAGGCCCCCCCGAAACCCTGAATTGTTCATGCCATGCCACAAACAAAAAATCATGTAAGGAGGGGAGGTGTGGGAAGACGACTTGTTTGATTAGATATGTTTGTAGGTGTTTCTGAGTTTTTCAGTTTTTTTTTCCCCCCCAACAGCTGAAAGCTTTGGGGTCTCAGCCCAGATAGGCTCCGGGGTAGTCCGGGGCGGCCCTCAAGCAAGGTTCCACGAGGGTTCCGCGAGGTTCCACGAGGGTTCCACCAGGTTCTGCGAGGGATGGTGGGGTGCCGTTGGGGATATCGCCAGCTTATTTTTTTTAAGAGAAAACAAGTCTTAAACATTTGGATGCGCTTTTTTTTTTGCCGCACATCCCGTAAAACCCAAGCCGCAGGCCTACTTGTCGCCGTGCTCGTAGGCCTACTTCTCCCTGGGGGGCATCCAGACCAAGGACCGGGCCTTGAGCCTGGATGATGTCCCTTGGTCGGAGGGGTTTCTGGGGGGGGGGGGTGGGGTTAAAGGGGATAGGCAGGGTGAGAGAAGTGAGGCGGGGGAAGGCAGAATGGACGAGGTGTTGGGTGTGGGGGGGGGGGGGGCATTTTGGGACCTTAAGCCAAGGGGTTCTTCTTTTTTAGGGGGGTTTCCCTTTTGGGGGGAGTCAGTTATTGCCAGCGAAGCGGGATATATTTCTACAGGAACATGGGATGTCCAGATACGCCAAAACCAAGGAAGCAAGATATTTCCTGTAGTTGTGCTGTAGATGGTTTCTGCCATTGGTTTCTTAGATGGGTTTTCACTTGGACAATGAGCAGGACAAAGGTGAACATTTGTTGGGTTGATTGGTTGGCTGGCTTAGCTGGTTTAGCTGGTTTAGCTGGTTTAGCTGGTTTAGCTGGTTTAGCTGGTTTAGCTGGTTCATGTTTGGTCTTTGGCTTGGCCCAACTTTTGTTTTGCCTTAGGAAGGTCCACGAAGGCGGCATTTGTTCTTGATTTGGCTACCGACCGTACCACGTAAAGCTTGTTCGAAGCATTGCCAGACTTGCCTTTGTGTTTTTCCCCTTTGGTTTTCCCTCGCTTACCCTTGCCACCAACGAAACAATTTTTGCAGGGGGTCGGATTCGGCTGGCTCAGCTAAAAGGCCGCCTAAAACTTGTTCGCAGGGTCGATGGGTCAGTTCGAGGTCAAAGCGATTGCCAAGAAGTATTCCAGATCATCCAGCCAGGTGCTCCGACCTAGGGGTCGTTCGAACCGCTTTTCGACGGCGAGGTTGATTCCGAAATATTGCTCTAGGTGGTTTTCCACAT
>CAUJNA010000624.1:927031-982031 GCA_963377175.1 Effrenium voratum | reverse complement strand
GTGCAAGCCTCCCACAGGTGACTTCTTAAGCCTGCTTGGGTTTTGCCAATCCCCAACCGTTTGCATGCCCAGCTTTGCCAAATCCTACACGTTTGCCAACCTCCTGAAGGTAAATGTTGACACACCTCCACTACAAATGGGTGCAAGCAGGTACTCTGAGTTCGAATGGGGATTGTGTCTTCCTCGCTTGTGGGCGAAGCCTGCGTGCAAAAAGAGGTCGCCAGATGTTCGCTAATCCGTTCCCCCTTGGGTCCCGCGGGAAAAACCGGTTTTAGCATTGCGGGGTCCCCGGTTCGTTTTCGGAAAACCCTGGGAGACAAATAGTTAATTAAGTCTGTTATTCCTTGTGCACAAAAGGTCCCCTATTAGGGCTAGATTTGGGCACGGGAAGGGAAATAACTACTTTAAACTTGGTTTAGTATTGGCTATTCTAAAAGTGATAGTCGATTTTGGAATTAGGGGGGAGAATGGATTACTTGGGTGCTAATGGGAACTTAGCCCCACACCAGCTGGGCAGTGGGTCGCATCCGCGCACCTGCCCTGAAGTTCTATCTGCATCCCCAGCATTCGAATGCCAGCACCAGCATCATCCATCACAAGCATCACCTGCACCCGCGCCGTCAGCCCAGCCGCTTGCTGGTTAAAAGCGCCCAATAGTTCCGCTGCAAGGAACTTTGCGTACAACACTGCGGATATTTGGTTTGCGGCGCCCCCAACAACGAATCGATATGCGAGAGTTGATTTTGTTGCACGGAACACGTAGAACCAAACTCTGGACACGCCCCAGGACCAGCACAAGTGGAGTGCAAAGGATGAGCAGACATATATTGCACGGGGCTGCGCGTGGCTTTGTCCCCAAAGGATGTTGAAAGCAATGCTCAGAATGTTAACACTATAGCGCGGGTGTTGACAGGCTAGAAAGGATTTGTCATGACCTTGTTGGTCTGTTTGAAGTCAGCATCCGGATGCCCCAGTGTTTTGTTCAATAGTGGTTCACTGGGTTGCATCCACGCCGCTCCGTTCCCCTTTGGTGAACAAATTGGAACAGGGCGATTTGCTAGTCATGTTTATTGTTCATGGGAATTGTTTGGCAAACGGACTTGGGCCTAGTGGAATTGTGGAATGCGTGTCGGGAGGTCTCTATTAGAGACTGTATACCGTTGGTGGTGTTTTTTTCTTGAGTTGATCCCAAAAGAGGGGAGTCCTCCTCGAGACAAACCTAGGAACGTCGATGTGCTAAGCTGGAGCCTTGACCCTTCCCCGCGCGCGTCAAACACAAAACCCGCATGGTGCAGCATTGTGCTTTGTCCGATTCGTTGCTAAACCCTCGACTGTGAGGGTTTGCTCAATTCCCGAGCTGAACCTTAAACTGAAGTGAGTGGAAGGTACGGGCTCCCCACAAATGAAATTGCTCAAGCTTGTGGTGTGTGTGTTTTTCCCTTAATATTTTTGGGGGGCAGGGTCCAGGTTCTTTTTTCCCATCGCTTTGAATCCCGAGGCAAGGGGAGCACGTCCAGCTGCTCACTACTAGCGGCCCTAAGACCCATCCGGTCATGCAGCCGCCGGCTCGGCGGCGTTTTGGGCGGGGAAAGGGATGGATGGTCCGAGCAAAGCTGTGAGTTTTACTGGGGAACCGCTGAACATCAGGTGACCCTTAGTTGGTGGATTGGATTGGTGGTTGGTGGATTTAAAGCCAAATGAAAAAGACACCCCCGAATGTCCAAGCAAACCGCCAAACCAATCCGCCGAATTAGAGGGAGGGTGACAGATTAATTTAGTGGGGAACCGCCTCACGAGTGGTTGGTGCCTGATTGATGTCCGCGGGTCCTCGAAAATCACAAGAAATGCCTAAGTAAGCCTTAGTTTCCCTGAAACAAACCTGGAACATCCTGGAACCACCAAAAGGGGGTTCCCCAAAAAGAGTTCCCTCTGCAAATGAGGCTATGGTGTCGTTCGGATTGGCTTTCTTTGGAGTAGAGGGTAATCGGTGAAAACCCCCGCTTCAATCCACCACGAGGAGACATGCTCAGAGGAGACCCGGACTGAGCGAGCTCTCTCCTTTTGAGGGGTTCCGATTGCTTCAAGGGGCAATCTTTGGTTTTTGTGTTGTTTTTTTTGTCATTTGAAAGCAGCTAACACTGTCTCCCTTTTTTTTGATTTCGGGCCATCTCAAAAGTTGCTTTTGTTTGGATCCCCCACGCAACATGGCATTTGAAGAATCGGTTTCCTATTGCCACGGGTTTGCCCACAGGCGAAGGTGCCAATTTTAGAAACGATCTAAACTAAGAGGGACACATGGGTTCCCAAAAGAGGATCGCCATGGAACCTGAAAACCCGCCCATTTCAGGATCGGAATCTCCTTTAGGGATTGGGTTAATTTGAGCAAAGTCTTTGGGACTCACCCCGCACAGCCCACCAGCAGGTTGACGGACTTGGGCTTCGCCAAAAAGCCCACCATGGTCGAAACCGCCCAAACGCTTGGAGTTCCATGCATGGATTTGGTGCTATGACTGGATGCAGGCCCTTGGAGTTCCAAGCAATCTCTGGGAAAAAAAAGCAAAAACATTTGGATGGGGGCAAAGAAGGCCTCTCCTGGCAGGTGGGCAAGAACTGCGAGCTTGGCATCTAGGTATCACTGATTACTTGGATTTGTGGGCCTGAGAAAGAGCATGGGGCCCCTTTTGATTCAGTTGGGTTACCTCCCCACGTCCGTTGGGTTAGGAAAGCCCCACCTGTTTCAGGATACATGTGTTGCGGGGTTTTAGAGGGACACTAATAGAAACCACACAGCATCTCAAAGCTCCTGCTTTAGAACTTCCCAGCCTTCTGTGTATTGCATGTCTTTTCACCTTACAACCACACTCCCGCGTTCTTTTGCTCCCCGGATTTTTCCGTTTTTCCTCCTCCGGAACGAGGCGCCTGGGCGGCGCCAAAAAAAATCCGCCCGGAACCGAGGCCTGAGAAGCCCAGCAACCCGCTGTTTTGCCTCCCCTGGCTGCCGTGCCTGCCGGTGGCCACCCTCGTCTTCTACGCGCTGATGGTCCTGTGCCTGGCGACTCGCTGAAGGAGTTGAGACGTGTTTTTTTTGTTGGTGTTTCCTTTTTTTTTTGGGGTGTGTGTGTTTTTTGTTGCAGGGGGCTCCCAGATGTTTTTTGTTCACACATACCGTGCGTCACCATAGATTGTGAGGGTTTCCGCTTTGAATTGCCTTGCGAACTCGACTAAATGGGACGTTTCCGTCCCCAAACCTCCCTCGGGAAGTACTCGGCAAAAAGCATCTTGATGTAGCAATAAAGAGCGTGTCCTTTTTTCGGTGCTGGAATTGCTGGTTCGCTTCTGGTTTACTTCAAAGAACGTTCCTTAGAGATCGGATAAGCTGGGTGATGTTTGAGAGGAAAATGCGGAGCCCTCTCACAGAAATAAACTTTGGTTGCCTTTTGTGTTGCCACGCAAATAAGCCGTGAATGTTTTGTCGTTTCCAATCCACAAGCAACACAACTTAAACACGCTTGGAAAATGGCCTGGCTCCGTCGCTGTTTTGGAAAACGGTGGAAATATGCTTGGCAAAAACACCACATTTAGTTCAGGCCAAATTTAGTTTGTAACAATCTCTCCCGTGCTGCGCATTTTAGAGCTGCTTGTGCAAGACCAAATGGGTACGATGTCTTCCGCACCCAAAGGGTAGCTTTGGTTTGGTAGATCCAGGTAACCAGGTGGTTTGGGGATTCGGGATTTGAGCCCCTGGCTCGTGTAAAGGGCAAATGGGGGCCGACCGCAATGGCATGTCTTCAATTTACGTATCTGGGTAACTTGTTCGTTGTTCGCGATTGGAGGGTTTTCGGGAAAAGTAATACTAGGTCCCCCAGTAGTGCCCTTTTACCCTTTTTTGGGGGCAGGTTCCGCTACTAAAATAGACTAGAGGAAAAAGTCGGGTACCCTTATTCTAACCTCTGGAGGACCTAGAATATTGGATAACCCCCACATGGGCAACCAACTCTAAATCATCGCTCCAAAGGCTCGGATCCACGGCTCTTGGACCTGAGGTAGTGGTTGCCAGCCTCAGCGTGGTGGCGGGGGTCCTGTGCTTCTTGCCCATGCGCCGGGCTCAGTCTGCGTGTTGGTTTTGTGTGTTGGAGCCTGGGAATCCTTGGCTTCAAGGGAAACCACATGGTTGTTGTTGGGAAACATTTTACATTTTTGCTTATTGTGGTTTAGTGGGAATTCCCAACTAAACTGCTAAAATTCAAATGTTTGCTCCCCTTCCAACGTCAACTGGAAACATATCATGTTAAGGGTCTCCTTCTTTTAGCAGTTAGCACAAGCCTGGGAGGGTTTGGGGGACCTTTGGGTGCGATACTACAGGCATGGCTTCCAAGTCGATAGCTGCACGTCTCCCCGGGTGCCAAACACGCAGTCCGGGAACATTGAACAATTACCGGCCTATCCCCTTTTGTTTTTTCTTCTTTTTTTCTTGGGGGGGTGGGCAAAACAAAACTGATGTCCCTTGAGAAAAATGAGGAACATGTTGGTTTCTACTGGTTGCACCCAGCTCACCCGCTTAAATATGAGGGAGCTGCACAGGTCCATTCCAGTTGCAACTTGTTGGAACTCTCTGCTCCGCCCCGGGATGCAGCCATTTGTTCCCCTACAAATCTGGGTTCCCAAGCTGTGAACGGGCTAGATGCGGAAATGCTGGCTTGGGCGAGCTGAGTTTCGACTTCTGGGGAAGACCCATTGAGCACTGCTTTGGTTGATTTGCAGCAATTGCTGTGGCAAAGAGATATGCTACGGTAAAGGGATGGTCCCCAGAAGTTTGAAACAGGAACAGCATCGGCCAGAAAAAATGTCGCAGGGTGTGTCGGGCGGAGCTTGCTCGCCCATGGCACCTTTCACCCCGGATTTTTGTTAGAGGGTCTTGAGGGAAGCGAGAGGGTCTCGAAGGGATTGCGATACGACGCGAGCCAGGGACCTCTCCTCCCCCACCCCTCCCGGCCCCCCCGCACGGATCCCTCGCCTGAATTGAGCCGCGTCAGGGCTGGCTTCTGGTCTTGGACCTGGTTCTGGAAGTACTGCCCTATACATTGGCAATCAGATCTCTACGAGCTCTTCGGCCCGAATGGTTTTGCGAGCTTTTCACGAAGGGTTTTGATTTCTCGAGCATTTTTTTTAAAATTGGGGGGTATCCTGTATCCTGCTCAGCACCAGTTTCGAGTTTAACCCACTGAAAGTTGTTCAATTTTAGCCAGGGATCTGAGGAGATCCCAGCAGAAAGTCTCAGCATTCAGAAAATATATCGCGGAGAGCCCCAAGCGCTCCATGGCCAGCTCAGTTGCCCGTCGCCACGTGGTTCGCAGACCACAGACATGCACGTGCGCACGCACGCGCACGCGCCCAGAGCGATATACATCTAGATACACATTTACCTGTATCTTCCAACGAGCGTTCTTTTCTGCTCAAGCTGCTCTTTGATACGCTTTTTGTGCTTGCGAGCGTTTTTTGGGCAAACGAGCGCTATTTAGTCTTCGAGCGTTAACTCAGCCAACTGGAAGGCTGCTTCGCAAAGGAATTGAGGCTCCGTTCGAGAACAGGTTGTGCAATGCGGTCAAAACATGAACCGAGCAGCAGCTTTCCTGGACGAAACGGGCCAGGCCGCACAACGAGCGCACATTCCCGCTACAAAAGCGCAATTTCCCGGCACACGAGCGCAGAAAGACCACACGCTGAACAGTTTCTTCTTTTCCGATATCCGATCCGAGCGCTTTTTCTTGAACCGAGCGCTTTTCAGATAAACGCGCGGTAATCTGCACGAGCTGAAAATAACGCTCATCGGAAGATTGAGGTATACATATATATATATATATATATGGTACCCCCCCCCCCCAAAGATCGACCATTTTCTGTGTTTTATCTCTGGTGACACATCCCAGAATCTGCAAGGTCTCGGGCTTCTGGCTTCCTAACTTCATCTTGCATCTGCCTTGTGGCTGCACAGGATGAACATGTTGAAAACACCCGAAGAAATCAAAAAAATCTCGGAAAGTGAATAAACCTCGAAGAAATCAAAAATCAAAAAATCAAAAAAGATCAAGGTCCTGGAACAGAATGCCCAGACCCAGTGACTATCTCTCTCAAGGCCTTGATTTTTTGTTTTTTTTTGATTTTTTTGATTTTCTCGAAGTTTTTCACTTTTCCAGTTCAGAATCTCGGAAAGTGAATAAACCTCGAAGAAATCAAAAAAATCAAAAAAAATCAAGGTCCTGGAACAGAATGCCCAGACCCAGTGACTATCTCTCTCAAGGCCTTGATTTATTTTTTTGATTTTCTCGAGGTTTTTCACTTTTCCTCAGAATCTCGGAAAGTGAATAAACCTCGAAGAAATCAAAAAAAAAACAAAAAGAAAACAACAAAATCAAGGTCCTGGAGCAGAATGCCCAGACCCAGTGACTATCTCTCTCAAGGCCTTGATTTGTTTGATTGTTTTGTTTTTTTGATTTTCTCAAGGTTTTTCATTTTTTTCAGATTCTGACCTGGGCATTCTCTCCCAGAACCCTGATTTTTTTTGATTTTTTTGATTTCTTCGAGGTTTTTGTAGCTTCATGGGTTTCTTGCCCTTCGCCCCTGAGCATCTTCCTTGCAGTGTTGGAGCTTTTGCTTACAGAGCTGCAGTTTTGCAGCCCTGCCAAGTCTGTATTGCAACCAAGGCCTGCAGTGTTGGAACTCTTGTTGGAAATGCCTTGCTTGCCTGTAGTTTGGCAGCCTTGCCAGGGCAGCAGGGAAGCCTTCAGTGTTGAAACTTT
This sequence comes from Effrenium voratum, assembly GCA_963377175.1. Taxonomy (NCBI): domain Eukaryota; class Dinophyceae; order Suessiales; family Symbiodiniaceae; genus Effrenium; species Effrenium voratum. The sequence goes on along the minus strand of CAUJNA010000624.1, from coordinate 975,234 downwards.
GGCAGGTGAGGCGCTCAAGTCTTGCAGTGGCCTTAGTGTTCAACTCTTGCCAAGTGGGTTGCAGTTTTGAGCTGGAACCCAGTTTGGCAGCTTGCTTGGGCAGAGTGCTGGAAGTGCCAGTTTGCTAATAAAGTCTTGTAGCAGGTGGCAAGAACCCTTGCCAGGGTATTGAAACTTGGCAGGTTGGCAGGTTGCAGTTTTTTACAGCCTTAGCCTTGTTGGAAATTGTGGAATGTTGCGCTGGGCCAGCAACCAAGTTTCAAGCCTTCCTTGCAGTGTGGGAGCTTTGGCAGACAAAGCTCCCAAGTTTGTTTTGCAAACAGGCCTGTGTTGGAACTTCTGTTTGAACTCGCTTGTCTGTAGTTCAGTGTTGGTGCAGTTGGTTGCAGATTGGATTGGCAATTTTGCAACCTCCAGGTCTGTAGTTTGGCAGCCTTGCTTGGGAAGTCTTGCAGTGTTGAGTTAGCAAGGGGTTGTAGTTTGCAACCTTGCTCTGCAGTTTAGCAGACTGCTTGGCAGGCTTGAAAAGCCTTGCAGTTGGGTGTGCCTGCAGTGTTGGAGCCTTGCAGTTTGGAATTTGCAGCCTTATTTGTAGTTTGGCAGACCTTGCAGCAAGTGGGAAGCCTGCAGTGTTGAAACTTTGGCAGGTTGGCAAGGTTGGCAAGGGCTGTAGTTTTGCAACCCTGCAGTGTTGGAGCCCTTGCAGGTTGGCAATTTTGCAACCTTCCAGGGCCCTGCAGTTTAGCAGACTTGCTTGGAAAGTCTTGCAGTGTTGGAGCTGGCCCTGCAGTGTTGGAAACCTGCAGGTTGGCAATTTTGCAACCTTGCCAGGTCTGTAGTTTGGCACCTTTGCTTGGGCAGTGCTTTGGCAGGTTGGTAGGGGTTGCAGTTTTGCAAAGCCTTGCAGTGTTGGAGCTGCAGCCCTGCCAAGTCTGTTTTGCAACCAAGGCCTGCAGTGCCTGCAGTTTAGCAGACTTGCTTTGCCAGGTCTGTAGTTTGGCAGCTTTGCTTGGGCAGTGTCTTGGAAACTCTTGAAGTTTTGAAACTTCAGGTTGCCAGGGGCTGCAGTTTTGCAAAGCCTTGCATTGCAGCCCTGGCAGGTGCGCAATTTTGCAACCGTCCTCAACAACACTGCACTTGAATGTCGACCCCAGCATATGCACATCTGTTTCTTGCAATAATGTACCGCATCTTTCTCAAAACGCAGAAGATGGTCGATCTTTGGGGGGGGGATAGCATATATATATATATATACAGTTATATATATATATATATATATTTGTTTTTGTTTAATACACATTCAGACACACATACAAAGGGACTTTCCAGGCAGGCATGGTAGAGTTATTGAAGTTTTTGGGTAAAACATGTGCTGGCAAGCAGATTGGTTGCATCATGGCCGGCAAGGTAAAGCTTGCTTGGTACCCAGCTGGAGACGTATGCTGGATTTCTGAGTTGCCTTTTTCGCGATCACCTGGCAATCCTTCTGCAGGAAGATGATTTATTTGTCCTACTACGGGCTGAACGCGGGCGCCCCGTTGCCCAAGGCCAGGATGAGCCCCCTGAGAAGGGATGTATGGTTCCTTGTTTTAGGACATGTTTTCCGTACAATCCCCCCTTGAAGCCAGATGTGGAAACTCGTTTGGCAGCTGCCTTTTGTGGAAGGAACTCCTGGGTGAAGTAAAGTGAACCCTGTTTGCATTTGTGCCATCGACCGCGAGTGTTTCTCAAAGTAGACAACCCCCTTTTTCACTATTTTGGAGCGAAGCCGAAAGGGCATCAAGCGTGCCATAGCCCCTCACCTGAGCAAGAAACATATCCCTTAAGGCCTGAAGGACATTGTGACATACTACCTTACTTTTGTCAGCAGCCACTCTTGGTCCAAGTTGGACGGGCCTGGCTCTTGATCCACAGCACCTTGCACGCAAATTCCTTTTACAGGGTCTCTTATTTTTAGAAACACTCGTGGACTTCCTCTAGTTGGGTTTGGACGATTTTGGTAAAGAAGTTTGGGGACTTTGTCTCGGGCCCATCCACTCGGGAAGTGAGCAATAGACAGAGAGATAGGATCCGGATCCCCCAAGCAGAGGGATTCGTACCAGGCCAACACGCACTTCATGCCGGTGGCGGACATGAAGCCTCGGGCAGTCCTCGAGAAGTACTACATGGACTTCCGCATGGCTCAAGCAGATTTGGGGGATTTTGGGGCCTATGTCCTGGGTTTTGAATCCTGTTAGCCTTGAAGAGGTAGATCCAAGCTGATTCAGATGTGGTTTTGCCTGTGTCCCTTTGGTCTGAACATTGCGTGTTTGGCCATTTTTGAGTTTGCGTTTGGTGGGGTGATGTTAGGAGAAGCAGAAGGAGCGCGGCTTGTCTTTTTAACCGCAGATGGAATCGCATGATTACTGGGTGCGATCAATAGCAGTCATAGTTGTCCGATGTTCCAGAGAGGAAGCAGCAAGGGGATGTGCAATGTCTACTTCCTTGCAGAACGCCCTATTTAACCACGCGGCTCCATGGGCGCATGATATTTATCCGGATGGCAGGTAACTAAATCCTCCAAATGTAATGTGTATGTATGTATATATGTATATATATATATATATATTGTGCAACACTTTTTGGTGTGTTGAAACTGGTGGGTCTGTTACCGCCCTGTCCCCAACTGGTGATGTGGTCGTAGTCGCGCAGGACTACGCCCTGAACATCCAGGTGCCTAAAGGCAGCGAGGCCAGGCCGTCAATTCGTTGGGGGAAGCCGGACTCCCCCAATGGCCCAAAGCAGCAAGCCAAGGAAGGGGGCACCAACTACAAAGAGACACCATATTTTTAGCTTAGGCCAGGTTCTGAGCCCAAAAAAGTTGATTGTCAATGTCAGGTGGCAATTAAGTTTGCGAGGTAATTCAAACGGAAATGACCAGTGTTGTTTTCTCCCTATTCCTCGGAAACACGCACCCTCTGGAATCGATAAAGCCTACAGCCTCCATTGATACATCAATTTGTGCTCAATACTTCTGCTCGTGACAACCTGTGTTAAGATAAATGTACGATTCAACAGCAATTGCTCGAGTTGTCAGAAAACATGCGCCCGTCGGAACCCATTCCCTGTACTTGCTTTGTTGGATTTCCGCCCGTTTGCGCTTGTTTGCACTTGTTTGCTCCGATGAGCGCTGTTGCACTTTTTGTGAGCTCGTTTCGTTGACGACTCTTCCCAAACTCGCCTGTGTGAAAGAACATGAAACTACCAAACTGGATTTCTGCTCGAAACCAAAAACATTGCTCGAAAGCAATAGTGGAGGGGAAAAAACACTACACCGTGTCAATTTGTGTATCGAACCAGGGGAGGCATAAATGTTTGCTACGATGGAGGCTCCAGGAAGTGTGTTTGGAAATGACCCCAAATGGAGAGACTGCCTCCGTGGGTGAACCACCTTTTCGATGATGCCACATAATACGCAAACCATGGAAAACTCGAAGCAGGTCCAAACAGAGAGTTGTGGTGTCCACATCCCTTTGCCGCTCGCCTGCTGAACATCATGAAAGGTTGCGAGTATCCCTCTCTTTTTTCCGCGTTTCCCTAGGGTGCTGCTTCTATGCTGGCCATATGTTTCCGCTTCCCTGTCCGGAAGCGGGGGTTCGATGCACATCCGGAGGACCAGTTTTTGAAGGAGTTCATCAGCCCCGAGATCGCCGCGAACTTCATCGAGCACCGCTTGCACTGGCGCCTCGGATCGGAAGGAATCCACTTGAGGCTTTCAAGGCCGATCTGGGCGCCAGATGTGGCAGGCCAATTCTTTTTGGTTTGTCTAGCCCTATTTTTTTGGGCTTTTTGTGGCATGTTTTTGTTTTTTTATGAGATTGATTTACATTGGGGTGGACACCCATTAAAACTGCCCTCTCACAAAGACACCCCAGGGCCTTCCATTTGGCTATATTTGAGGTATTTGCATTGGGGGGGCTCTCTCATTTTGACATATTTGTTTTTGTTGAGGGACAGGGTAGGAATAGGGGTGGTAGGGTGGTTGTGGGTGGAATCCGATCAACCATGAACCTGTGCTCGCCCTCATCCCAAAAAAGATGTGGTTGATGGTGGCCTTTAGTGACACTTTAAAGACAGGAAGCTGCCCCCTCCCAACCCTCTCGGAGGTCATTCTTGGCCAATACCCTCGCACCAATTAACGTGGAACTTGACAGGGACCCGGTCTTTGTGAAACTGGCTAATGGTTGGAAGGGAGCCAAGAGCTGGGGTATTGAAATTTGCTTTGAAACAGGAAGCTAAGGAGCTAGCTGCCAGGAGTTCTGAAAGGACATGGTAGGAAAGGAACATGGTCCAAACCAGGACCCCCCGGTCAGGTTCTATGTTCATTGGATATATTCGGTTCAGGTGGGTCATGACCGACCGCTTCGACGAGTTTGGGCCGGACGATAACCCGGTGGAGTTCGCAATGAAGCAGTCGGGACCCCGAGGATAGGACGGGAGGAGGTTAACTTAAGTTTCACCCCGGAAACAAATTTGCCCCTGGCTAAGTTTGATCCGGCGTTTTGTTTGCAATTTGGATCACTTTTCTGGGTGATACGATCTTTTTTGTTCTTTTATTGGGTCCCTGAACGTGAAGGCATGTTCAGGGCCTAAACTCAGATTGCCGCTTGGGGGGTTCCGAAGGGTTTTGGTGCAGGTCCCGAGTGGAAGCTCAGCCAGCACTTGGGTCTCATTCCCTCAGCCCGGCCCCTTGAACCGTTGCAGCTTTGGCGAGGTGAACCTCTGGCTGGTCGAGGTTGATCCGGAAAAAGAAGGATCTTACCGAAGGACCAAAGGCACGCATTTCTTTCCCAAAACAAGTCATACACCTGCCGTTCGATCTTGTTCCTTTTGTTTCCCAAACTTGGCGTTACTCCCTAACCTTTTTGACTTATTGGTTTCCTCAATGTAGCCCATCGCCCCCTTCCCCTCTGGATTCCAGGTCTGGATGTTTGCTGTTTGGGGCCCGCGCAAATGGCTTGCTGGACAGTGCTGCCTTTGACCTGGACATGTTACTCTCACGTGCACCCTCCGCCTTTTTTTCCCCCCCAAATGTTCGCGAAGGCAAGGGAAACAAGAAAATCACCCAGGTTGGTTGATTCGGGTTGGCAAGCTTGTACCTGTTGACTCGTGCCTTGCTGATATTATAAGTGGGCTGACTTCCACTTCTTTCAACTTGTACCTGCTAGTGAACTAGGAGAAACTCCCAGGTTGGTGTATTCGGGCAAACTACCTGTTGACTGTTGCCTTGCCAACGGGGCCCATGTGTCAACTTCTTTTTTGGTCCTTTGAACTCAGCACGTGAAGTGTCAAAGAACGGTCGTCCGTGCCGAGGCTTTCGGCGGTGTACCCCCAAGTCTACCAAAGCTGGCCGGACAAGCACAGCGACCAGGTGGGGAAGACGCGCCAAAGGAAACCCCCTTGGGCTTTCCTTTGGTGCATGTTTGATTGGATGTTCGGACTTTTAACTTTTGAAACCCAGCTAATGGGTTTCCGTTAAACCACTAAGAGTTAAACGTTTAGCAGGGGAGCAGAAAGCAACCGAGTTATCCCAAAATCATCCAAAATCCACCTGGAAACGACCCTGGCGTGGACCAGAACAACTCCCTGTCATTCAAGGCGACCTTTTTTGGATCGATCAACATGCTTCCAGGGGAAAGCCAACAGCGGATTCGTGGATTTTGGACTTTGTCCAGCCCCCGAAACGGATCGCACCCGGCAAGTGTGATTCTTGCCAGAGGTAACCAGGGTGTTCCGGAGGTGATTGAACTGGTGCCGCAGATTGGCGGAAAGGCAGATCACTCCGTTTCCTCCGAGCTAGTGTTGTTTTTTGCTTTTGCCCGAAAGATCGACTCAGGTGATTCAGGATATGGTGTTCATAAGCCGGTTCTTTGTACCATCCTTGTACCATCCCTTTTTGGGTAAAGTAACATTATTTATTCAAAGGATGCCCACTTTGTTCGAGGGTAAATGCTCAGTCCAGTGTGGACTTGTTCGAGGCATGGTGGTCAAGTCGAGGCGTGGCCACACAAAGTAGAACCGGTTGCTTTATGAAAAACGCTTGCCGGCGCCTCAACCGGTCGCCATATGTTGCCATCACCCTAGGGTTCCACTTTCATGGAAAAAAGCAATGAATTGGTAACTTTCATCCAAATTGTCAACCTAGGACTGACAATTGGAAACTTCCTTTTCATGAAAAACAGTCCTTGACAAAATTTGGATGACAATCCTTAGGTAATGGTTTGAACCGGTTGCCATTAGCTCACAACCGGCGCGCCGCACTCAAAACATCGGAGGCGCTGACCCGATTCTGCCTTCAGGGCCTTGGCGCCCACCGTGTCGAGGCCATTGGAATGATTCGGCCTGGTCGAAAACAAGAAAACATCCATCTGATTAAGAATAATATTTGTTTGTATATTTTCCCCTGTTGGTTTTAAAGGGAATCCGTTTTTTTCAGGGGACTGAAGCAAATGGAGGAAAATTGAGGGGGTTCTGGCTGGCTTGGATCTTCTTATGGGTCTGGGTGAATTATAACGACCTTACGCGACCGAATTCACCCTAAATGGTGGTTTATGTGGGGAGTAGCCCCCCAACCACCTTATTTCAGGTTGGTGAAATACTATAATTCACCCAGATGGGTGGGTCTTGTGTCCGAGTCCCTCACAGTTAAGTCGCTGGGTTGGACTATGAGGAAGTGAGTAAATCCCCTTCTTGGGACCTCAAGTGGCTGTCTTGTCCAATGGAAACTACAGGTTGATCAACTTTTCAAGCGGAACATCCACTGACCCCTGAGTCTCCCGGTTTTCCCCCCCCCCCTCCCCCGCAGTTGGGTGAAAGTAGATGGCAGACGTTTCCCCATTTTAAGATTTCAATCACATGTGGGGTGAAAGCAGATGGCACCTTTTCCTCCATCTTGATAATATCTGATTTGACAGCATATGGGGCAATGATTTGATCAGACGTTTGTTTGAGAAGGAAACAATAAGCGGATTCTTCATAGGGGTGATTCCCTTGCTGAGAACCAGCACGAAAAGTTGCTTTGGGTGGCTTGTCTGTGTGGTGCGGGAATTCCTTGCTTGGGAGGGGTATCATTAGGGGATTCATGTCCACCCGCTTTCGAGGCTATGCCATTTACAGCCACCATCTGGGGCGGCTCCAGATTCCAACATGTTTTTCTCTGCCGCCGTTGGCAGCTGACAGTTTCCCAGTGGCAACCGCCCAAGCCTTCCTTTGGGCGAGTGGCAACCAGTGGCCAGTTGGCATATACCCAATAGGTCCAGTCACACATCTGGGGGGTTTCAGCCGGGAAATGGGTGGGCCACAATTGGGGTTCCATGTGCCAACTGGTTGTTGCTCACGATGCCCTTTCTAGGATCAAAGATGTGGACCAGGGCGTTGTCTTTGTTTTGCTTCAGGTTTTAGAGGGCGGTTGTCGTCCAACCCGTGCCGGTTCTCGAGTCCTATGAGCACGTCCATTGCTTAGGTTCATCTAGACGTTAAGGTTGCCTCCAAAACCAGACATACCCGTGTAGGTGTATATATATATATGCTCACCCCCCCCTGCATGACCTACCTTTTTAGCTAAAAAAACAGGATCTCATCTATCATTTGCCCCTCCCTTCATCGCTATTGGTGGGGCACAGCACTTGGTTTTCATTGCACACGCGAGCAAAACACAAAACTAATTATCTTCAATGCTTATTGATTGAAGCAATGGAAAACCTGTTCCATTATGTTATTCACCGCCACTCATAACATAATGATGTTCCATTTAATATTAATGACAAGTTAATTTTTAAATATAATTTTCTATATTTCTTTAATATCAACTATGACAGATGTCCCAATAATAAAACCAATAAACATAACTGAATATGAATTCAAACAATGTTTATAGAAATTCATTTGCAAGAATATTTATATTTTCCCCCAGCGTTCATAATGACCCAACTTTTACAGAAGTTAAAAAATACATCAGGGATGAATTGCACGTGGAAGATGAAAAAGAACAAATTTATTTTGATAATTATAATCCAAGTGATTTAGAAAATGTAATTGAAAGACAGAAGAAAATAATTAATTATATGAAGTCTAAAAAGATAAGACACTACATTCAATATTAATCGTTATAGATGACCACGCATTCAATATTAATCGTTGTAGATGACCACGCAGACGATCCTAAATTTGTTAGATATAGTAAATTATTACACGGACTTTTTACAAGAGGCAGGCACGATGCAGTAAGTGTAATTTGTTCAACACAAAAATATAATGTTTTAGTGCCTATCATTCGTTTAAATGCCAGTTCATTAGGTTGAAAAATGCAAGTGAGTTAATGAGTTTTATTGAAGAAAATAGCGCCATTGTTGATAAACAGCAATTATTAGATATGTATCATCAAGCCGTTAATGACGCACCTTATAGTTTCTTCTACGTGAATATGAATGCTAAAGACATTAACAAAATGTTTCATATCAGATTTGAACAGGCATTTCAAATTACGAATGATGAATAAAGATATTCTAATTTAATATAATATAGTAATATGCCAATGAAACTATGTAGATGTGGCGGATTTTATCGTAGAGGTAATTGTATTTTTCATACTAATTCTTGGATACATAAACTTTATATAGTATTGAAAAGAAGGGCACCAGACGAGGAATTATTAAGATTTCAAAATAATTTTGTTGATGAAGATTTAATAGATGATATAAGTAGTACTACTTCAACAACAATACCAGAGGATAAAATGACAGATTATGATAGCAATTAATAATATTATTATATGTTAATATTATTAATTTAAATTAACGAAGCATTGCAAAATTGTAAGGCAGGAAGTTTATATATTAATTTGTCAGATTTTTCTTTCTCTAGTTTCTCAATTCGTGTCACACATTCTTGAAGAGATTTAATAATTAAAGTGTCTGCTCGTGTTTTTTCATCTATACTTAAATTCTTAATGTCTTCCAAACTATTATTTTCATTATTTTTACTTTTACCAATACCCATTATATATGATATTATTAAGATTTTAATTTTTCAAAATTATCTTTTTGTGGTTCTTCTTCGTCTTCAGTTGGTGCTGGTATTTCTGTTGTTTTAGATGTCTGGCCCACGACAAAATCTTGGATTCTTGGTTTTCTCGAGGTTTTCTTGGTTTTCCTTGTTTTACTTGGGAATTCTTGGTTTTTTGCTGGAGAAAAAAAACCTAGTAAATCTTGGTTTTTTGCTGGAAATCCAAAAACACCCTAGTAATTCTTGGTTTTTTGCTGGAAATCCAAGAATTCCCAAGTAAAATCAAGAAAGCCAAGAAAACCTCGAGAAAACCAAGAATCCAAGAATCCAAGATTTTCATGTAGATGTCTGGCCCACGACAAAATCTTGGATTCTTGGTTTTCTCGAGGTTTTCTTGGTTTTCCTTGTTTTACTTGGGAATTCTTGGTTTTTTGCTGGAAAACCAAAAAAACCCTAGTAAATCTTGGTTTTTTGCTGGAAATCCAAAAAAACCCTAGTAATTCTTGGTTTTTTGCTGGAAATCCAAACAAACCCTAGTAAATCTTGGTTTTTTGCTGGAAATCCAAAAAAAACCTAGTAATTCTTGGTTTTTTGCTGGAAACCCAAGAATTCCCAAGTAAAACCAGGAAAACCAAGAAAACCTCGAGAAAACCAAGAATCCAAGATTTTGTAGTGGACCAAACATCTACCTGAAAATCTTGGATTCTTGGATTCTTGGTTTTCTCGAGGTTTTCTTGGGTTTTTTGCTGGAAATCCAAAAGAACCCTAGTAATTCTTGGTTTTTTGCTGGAAATCCAAGAATTCCTAAGTAAAACCAAGAAAACCAAGAAAACCTCGAGAAAACCAAGAATCCAAGATTTTGTAGTGGACCAAACATCTACCTGAAAATCTTGGATTCTTGGATTCTTGGTTTTCTCGAGGTTTTCTTGGTTTTATGTGAAAAATGCTAAAAACCCAAGGAATTCTGAAGGTTTTACTGCAAAACCATCAAAAACCCAGGGAATTCTTAGTTTTTAACTTAGGGATCTATCTGAAAAACATATCAGTTTTTACACTTGTTTTTTTTGAATGCTTTCCTGTTTTTCTAAAAAAACCATGGTTTTTGCACATGTTTTTGCTAAAACCATCAAAACACACTGTTTTTTCTTAATTTTTCAATGGTTGACTGTGTTGTTTTTTAATCGAAAACCATAAAAAACAGGTGTTTTTTTCACTTTTTTATTGTCTGCTAATGGTCCCCAACGACTTTTTGAAAGACAACGGTAGGTCATGCAGGGGGGGGTGACCATATATATATATGCATACATATGTATGCAAGCATTGTCAGCAAACCCACAGCCTGTAGTTTCTTCCTTTGACAGGTTGAAACATAGAATGGCTCCTTACAACATCGCTATCATGATGAACTCTCTGGTGCCCATAGCGTGTAGGAATTGCCCTGACCCCATTCAGCCGTAATGGACACACCACAGCAACGGTTGAAAATGCAATCTCAGAAACCAGCTACTTTTATAATTTCCTGCAACTGGTCCCCATGATTCAAGGAATGGTTTGTGGATGGTTGAGTCCCAAGAGCGTGTCTTAAACAAGGCGCTAGGGGTCCCCTCAAAATGGGTGTTCAACCACCAGAGCAACCCGAGGAACACCGCGCACCAACTTACAGTTGGCGGGGCCCCAAATTTTGGGACGCCAATATATTTCATCGAACTGGAGGTGCTACCCGATGCATGGTAAAAGCTGAAGCTATGCGGTTGGGTCACTTTCGCGGCTCGCGCTTGTCTTTTTGGGCAAGAGCTCCCTACTCCTGAACTTCCGCACGGGCCTTCTTGCGTCACAAAACGGGGGTCTTTCTCCACCGACAGGACGGACTCCCACTTGTCCAATCCACCTGTTTTTTTTGATCTATTCTTAGTGGCCCCAAAGATGATCACCTTCTTCTTTTTTGTCTGGGCCTAAGCTGGGCAACTGAGAGCTTAAACTCCATGGAATCAAAGAAACGATCCATTGGAATCTCTTGGGAATCGGAGCTTACCTTGGGGTTCCACGTTTTGAGTTGCATTGTTTTCGACTGCGATCGATCTTGATGGGGTGTGACCGAACCTCATTTAGCAAACCAACTTGATCTGAGAGAATTCAACTTCTTCTTGCCGCTCATTTTATTTTTTTAGAGGGATTTGGGCTAAAAAGTCCCACCTTGGGCAAAGGATCGGCAAACAACTGCCACTGAGCCATGAACATGACGGCGACCACTGCTACCCAAGGCATGTCTTCGTGAGCGATTCACCCCTTTCACTTTGTAGAAGCAAATGGGGCGGAGCAACCACGAAAAGAAGCGGAGTTGTTCCATGACCAAAATCCAACATTTGAGTGGACCAAGTGCCAATTTTGAGACCCCCTGGGGGGGGGGAGTAAAGGTGACTGGAGCTGTGTGGACTCTTTCATGCAGGTACCTTAAAACGGTGGCTTGGTGGTTTCCCTTTGCCTTCAAGCACCAGGACCCCCCCAAACCACGCGCCAATTGCGGGCCTTGAAGAGGTGGAGGAGCGGGAGAACACGAAGTACTTCGTGGTGCGCACCAACGCCTTGGCGGGTTTGCCGGTGCGCGACGGCTTCGAGCGCTATGGGGGGGATGCCTACTTCGATGAAGCTTCGGCAAAACGAACGGGGAGAGGGGTGGGTTGAGATTGGGGCTAAGGTTAGCTCTTCCACGCGCCCAAGGCGAGCCTAGCAATGACCGTGAAACCGACACCCCCACGTAAGAAGCAGCTGCTAAGACCAACTTGTTCCGCGATCTTGGGAGGGACTTCGGGAGACGAGGCAAGTCCAAATCCCCCCTGAAATGGTTTGGGTGGGATTTCACCCCCTTCTAAACATCATTACATTGTCTTAAAACCACCCCTTTTTGAACACCCAAACCGGGCCACAACCCCCCCCCCCTTTTTGAGGGAAGCTGAGAAATGGCGGTCCATTTCAGAATCCGAAGGACAAGTGGCGGCCGGTGATGATTATCGACCACGGCCTCACGCCAGTGGACCGTGACTTCGCGCAGGATCACCCGCCCAAGCCACCCGGATGCACGCATGAGCGCGGAGCGAACGAGCGCGCGCTCCAGGTGAGAGGTGAAGTTCCTTTGGGCGGGAGCCTCGCTTTGTGGCTAGAATTGGCCAGAATTTCCCAGGATGGATTTGGCCTCCCAAAATCTGACACATACCCAAAACGGACGTCGATTTGTCTTTCCCAGATGTTTGGTAATCCCCGAGGATCACGCGGCCGGGGGACGCGGACTGGGACCGCGCCAAGTTCCGGTTCCGGTCCTCCCTGTTCGCCCTGGTGACGCTGGTGGACCATCTGCACCTCGCCATGCCTCGTTTGGAGCTTTATGAGCAGGGTGTGGTGGCGGGAAAAGGCAGATTGTGAGATCGGGGTGTGGCATGAAAACGTTTTTTTTGGAGCCCCAACAAAATCAGAATCGCTTCCACTTCAAAGCACGCCAGGGTCCAACATGATAAAAAACCTGGGATAAGGAAGCATCAAAGCGAGGCAGCTTCACCCTTGGGGCGGCCTCAGCCGTCTCAACTGTTTCGCGAAGGATCGTTCCGCCATGGTCGCCTTGGGGCCCATGGAGAACCCTCAGTCATTGCCAAGCGGGTGTCCACTCCAATTTTCGAGGGCTGGCAGAGAAGCGGTTGCCGAGGTACGGCATCCACCTGCAAACGGCCAACCTCTTTGTCACCGCCCTGCGGGACCGAGTCGGAATCCGAGTCGAACTCCGCGTCTCCGAGTCGCGGCTGGCTCGAGCCGACTTTGGCACGTGCCCAGTCGGGTGGGTTGGGGGACTTCAACCGATTTTCATTAAGCAAATGGCCCAAGGCAACCCAATTTAGATGACAATCCTGAACGGTAAATTGTGGCTATGTGAACCCAACATGAGTCACAATCAAAACCCGGGTAGTTTGGAGGGTAGCAAGGGACAATCCCAGCCGGTAGTTTGGAATTTGGAGGGTAGTTTGGAGGGTAGCAAGGTGCGGCCGCCTTTCCAATTCTTTACATGGTTCTGGGTTAACAATTCTGTGACAGGTTTTGATTATGACTCGCATGCCCAACCAGTTGTTTTAATGGTTTGATCCACAAGGAGCACGCTTCCTTTGGAAGACAACATCCTTTTTGAAGGGTTCTATGCACCTCCATGTTTGGTAGTTGATTCGGTGCTGAACTGAACCGTTCAACTGAACCCAACCGCGCGGCGGCGGCGTAGCAAGGAGCAGATGTCCGCAGATCACCCCATCCGGCGATTCATGACGCCCTTCACCTACCAGGCACGGGCAATTGAAAGGGTATGAAGCGCCAACACATTGGTTTTGGGTGCGACCGAATCGCCCTTTCGACCCTTTGGAAACAAATGGCTTTTTCATTTAGGCTACACAAGGTCTAATCCTCGGCAGAACAAACATTGCCAAATGGCAGCCCGCTCCATTTCAAAGTGCACGCAACACCCTTCATCAACTGGAGTCCTTATGGGTCATTGCGTTTCCCAGAAGCGGGCAGCTTCCAATCCGAAACGAGAAGATTACGACCCCTCAAGAAGATGCATGCTTCCTAAACGTGAACACACCCTTTGGCAACAGAGAGGAACAACTTGTCAAAAAAACCGGACACGCCGGTTTAGGCCACCCATGTGGGCAGTCTTTCAGAGTCCCTCAAACCAACCCCAGACCTCGATTGGCGGGAAAAGGGCACCGCCAAACTTTTGCTTCAGCTGGTTGAAGGGTTCCCCACTGGGGCAAAACAGATCCTTGGCCACGAAACGGTGATCCTTTAGAGAAACCTGCTCTCGACATGGAACCCGCAATTCCACCGGGCAAACTAAAAGATTGTTTTTATCTAAGCATGTTTTTTCTCGGTTGCTTTTGATCAGCAGAAGTTCGTACCCACCCATTTAGAGCTGCTATTCCCATTTAACAGGATGCCGTGGAAACACCAGGAAATCAGACTCCCTTGGAAAACTAACCCAACAAGCAAATGTGTTTGTTCTTGAAACACAATGTCACCCCCCTTTACCTCGCAAGTAAGAGATCAAGCCACTTCCTCTGAGACCATCTCCATCAACGACAACGCCAAGCACAATCTGGTGGCGCCCCGGTCAATGGGCCCCCGCTGCTTCGCGCTCACGGACGGGAAGTATACCAGAGAGTGCCGTTTTAGGGCGGTCATGCCCTCAAAAGAAGCCAAGGTTCCACTGACCTTGGTTCCCTCTACCTGGAATCACTTCAAACACTACTGAGCACAGCATCACCTTTGGCAGCTCTTTCAGCGGATCCAAATCCTTGTAAATCAGGAGGTTAGTTTCAAGGTATCCTTTTGGCCGTAATTCAATGTTCCTCGTGCAGGTGGAGCCATTCGTTGGAAAGAGTCGCTTGAGTCATGGAATCAAAAGGTGGCAGCAAAACCAGTGGAACCCTTTGGAGTCGAATCTTGCAGCGTCAGGGCACCCTTTTCTCATAGTAACTGGCAATTCCCACCCTGGAATCTTCGAAAAGGGATCGGAGCCTTCAAGTGTTTCCCCAGGCAAAGCGACCGAATTTCCGGTCACGTTTTAATGTCTAAGGAACCATCTGAGTCGCGGGAACTTCCGTGTATGTGATGCCATCCTCCATGCTTATGAGGCTTGGATCTCAGTCAACCCCCCAAACAAATGCGTTGAACCTTCATTCGGGTGTGTCTTGTGGGGAATCCCTTTTTATGGAACGGGGAGTGCATTCGGGGGGTCGACAGTTTTCGGCTTCCCACAAAAAGGGTGGTTTGGAGCCGGGTGGTTTGGTGGTCAGGGGTGGCCTTCCATTTACTCTCTACAAGAACCAGGCCAAGTGGGGGGGTCGCTGCCATGATACCAGAAGGGCTGCCGTGATACCACCACAGACCTGAGATTGCCCTTCTTGGGGTACCTGCAAGTTTATGAGACTGGGAATTGTTCGGAGACCTCGACTTTCCCTTTTTATTGCTCTTGGGCTGGAAAACCTGGGACTTGAACTTTTCGGGGGAAATCACCAGGTGTTTTTTCTTTTCCGATGTGACCAGCCAAGGTTAAACACTTTTTGCAGAGGAACCAAGTCGAGGCTACCCTAGGTGACCAAAACACACCCGAGACCATTGAGGCCAAGCCAAAAATCAACCCAAACTCATTCCCGGCCGCAGGACAAGGGCCTGTCCCTCGCCTTTGCAGCGGCCCCCTCTTTGCTCGTTACCGGCCACGAGGTCGGCGGCTCCCAGGCGAGACGCCACGCTTTGCGGCCGACTCGTTGACGGAAAGGGGTGACTGTCCTTGTTCAACCCCTATCCCAGTGGATCCCGGTGGTTTGTTTGATCGTTTGTTTGGCTTGGATGGCTTGCTTGGTTTGTTTGGCTTGTTTGTTTAGTCTGTTTGTTTCAGTTGCTCAAATAGTAGACACTTTCCTCGTTTCATTTATGGATGTTCCATTGCTTGCAGCATGGGATGGGGCCCGAGTCCAGGTGTTGACGCACATTTCGCCCACGTTGAAGAGACTTTTTCCCAGTGCCCTGGAAAGGAAGCAAGCAAGGAGGCAGGCAGGCAGGAAGGCAAGCAAGCAAGCAAGCGAGACCAAGTCTACACCAACCTTAAGCCATCGTAAACCCACCTCAACCACCTGACACTCGCTGAAATGCACCGGACCAAGGAAAACAACAAACGTGCGGAACACAATGCCTTTTCTTGCAGCTTCATTTTGAGTTTAAAGGGTTGTGTGACATTCTTAAATTCCACCTTGATTTTTTTTAGCAAGGATCAACTAATCAAATTTTGATCGGGCTTCCTCTACATTATGTTTGAAGCCTTGAAAGGTGGTTCTTTTACAGTCCACTATTTGGAAAGGCCGTTTCTTGCCTTTTTTAATAGAAAAGATGATCAATTTGGTGAGGCAGCCCAGCTCACGGTGAGCGCCTTCTATGTGCGGCTTTGAAGGGTCACCTTAGCGTACCCATGTGGGTTCCCTAAAGACTATATGGGTGTGTCTTTTTGGAGAGTTTTTCGGGTGGTTGAAAGGGAAGCCAAAAGGAAACCACCTTTCCTTGGGGGTTCGCCTATTTCGGGACGTATGGCAGGCCCCACGCCTCCCCCGCCCTCTAAAGTTCTCACCTTCACACGCCCGTGTTGCCTTCGGCTTTCAGGGGGGCCCCATCTTGGACCTGAAGAAGTACTTCCAGCACCTGAAGAAGCAAGGCATCCAGACCGAGTATTGGCGCCAGGCCGAGGAGCTCTTCGAGATCTATGCGCCTCGCAAAAAAAGGAAGAAGCTGAAGCCACCGGGTGGATAGCCAGGCTTTTTATTCCAACCAAGCCGAAGATACTGGGTCGGGGTTGAACGGGATATACAGCCATGCCACTGTATACACGATAGCCCGCTTTTCCCTGGAGGTGGTTTGGGGGTATCACCCCAACGATGAAACTCAAAGATCACTTGAGTCGAATGATCACCTTTGGCTGGGGCCGTTAGCCTGTGGATCAGAACCCCTAGAACGTGTTGTAGTACTCTTGGAGGGTTGGTGGGTGTAGTCCAACAGTCAACCCAACGTAAACCGTTGGACTGGAAAGCTGTTGGATGCAACTTTCAGCCATGTTACTCCAAGGTAGATTCTTAGATGTGCATTTCGCGCACCCTGATGAGTTTCGGCAATGGTGGTCGTTCTGAAGATCATCAACATGGCGTGAGCTAGTCCACTCCCTGTTTTTCCAGTGCCGAGGGCCCTTCAACCTGACACTTCCTGCAAAGTGAGGCTCGCCTTTTAGTTTGCTGCTGTTGTTTTACCAATCTACCACTTGCATTCGCTCATTCACCCTGTGTGGCAAGATCCATTTTGTTGTCGTTGATTTAATTCTTCATACCGGGCAGGGTCGCACATGCAACTTGTTGTCCGGCTGGCAAGCGACCCCCAGGACAGCATTTGGGAGCCTTGTCCCCACGTAGACCACAAGTAGCCCGATTGGGGCAAACACAACCACGGTTTTGGTAGGTGTCCTTGCGGCATCCCTTGGTCGTGGTTACTCTTGTGCATGCCCATCATATAGTGGCTTCTTTCTTTTCCAATGGGCATAGGAGCGTTATGTCCCCATGGCATGATTTTGAGTGTTTCTTGGGGGATATCAATTTCAGAAACTGGGGTCACTTTTGTACTAATGGTTTTTTGGTCATCATTAGGCTGGACTTGCTTTTCTGGCTGCGGCGACGTTTGGGACCTTGAAGCCTTGTGGGGGGGGGGTTAAACCACAGGGCTGCAGGGCTGTTTGGTTGCAATGCCCTCAATCACGGTCGGTGGCTTCATAAATATTTTTGAGTTTGCTTAACGTTCACCAAAGGGTTCCGAATTGAAATTGCTGATGTTTAGGTCGGATGAATTCGAGAGAGGACCCTATCAAAGGAATCCGGCCAAAATGAAGCAATCTGGCATTAAAAGGGACCAGTAGCAGGGTACCCCGGAGCACTCCGAAGTTGAGATTAGCGGGAACTCCTGGTCTGCCTGGAAACGCTTCAGTCCAAATGATACCGATGTCCAACCATGTAAAAAAGTTTTTACAAAAGGCTGACAATTCAATTGGTACCCACACACGCACCATTTCGGACCGTCGACCTTAGGAACGCTTTCTGTCGAACTACCTGAGCTGCTACTACCCCTCGCCGCCTGGCAAAAAGGAAAAGATCTTGAGGTGATAGGCCAAAAGTAGGGCCTCTAGCCCTTGTCAAGAAAGAAACCAAAGGGGGTGGGTAATGACTTGCCTTTTCCAACTCCCCAGGAAAAGCGTTGCAGCAGTTTCAATCATCAACAGTTGCTGGGCGATCGGCGGTGCGTGCTTCCAGACTTTGGCAACGAGTTAGCCTCGCCTTGCGGGAATATTGCGAAACAAAGGGCCAGATAAGCAAAACAAAAAACGCGCACTGTCAACAACGGTCAGTGGATCCCAGTCTCCAGTTTCTCAGGTAACCCTTCGCCATTTTGCCATTTGGTTTTCAATGGCCCCCTTGGTCACCTTGGTCACCTAGGTACATGGAATCACTGGCACCTCGTGTTTTTTCTCCTTTTTTTTCTCAAGGCCAAGGGTTTTTGCAGATAGCCGTGGAACCCCAGAGCGAGTGCACCTGATCTTGAAACATTGGCTCCCAGTGGGGCGAAAGGGTCTTTCTCGTTCTTGGTTCTTGACACAGTTCATCAGCCGGAGAAGAAAATATGTTGAACCAAAGTCAACAGGCCATGAGAGATGGGACACGTCCCCCGACCCAATCACATTTGGGTCTCTCTTTTTGAGGGTATTTTTTCAGGTGATGTTCAAAGGAGACCAAAAGGAGAACCTCCGTTTTGGCGGTTCTGTCAGAAAAAGACAAATGCATTTGAGCAGCGCCCAAAACCCCCTATTGGCATTTTTGTTGGTGGTTAGATTCTAATCCCTGGTTTCGAAGGGGTTGAGATAGGGCCTGTATGCCTGTGGATCAAGAATGGGTACCCAAAACAGAGCCCTGGTAAACCAAGGACTAAAACCCTAAAAAATGCCGTTCCCTGGTGGTTTCATCCGTAGCCATATACACCTCAACCGTTTTAGTAGAACCAGAGTCACCGGGTTTTGGGCTCGCTGGGTCGCTAGTCCGCGCATGTACATACGCAAAAGAGGTTCCTTCAAAGAGTATGTTGTATGTTGCCGATTTGTAGGGGAGTAAGTGATCCATAACAGAAGTCTTTCATGCGTGTTTTGCATGGGGCGCCTTGCCGCATTCCGTCTTTTCTTGCAAAGCCAGACAAAAAATCCATGGTCACTTCCCTAGCTTCTGCAGGCCCTTGCGTCCCTTGCGCCGCCTTGTGCCGGGACCGAGGGTCTTGAAGTTTTCAATTCAATCAAAGTTTCAGCTTATTTTCTTCCTTACTGGACGAAATCCCGCACCACTTTGAAACCAGTATTTGTTGGTATTTACAGAGGGAATCATTCCAGGGTTTCGTAGTGGTGGTGCGAAATGGATTTTGTCCATCCACAGCGGAAGACACCCAGGAAGCACAAGGCATGATTTGTCCGCTAAAAGCCCGCGCCAAGTTTGGGGCGGTAAAAGCCCGTCCCCTACCCGCAAAAAAGGCCTCATTGGAAAGTTCGGGTACGCTCCCGCAAGTTACAGCACATCAAATATCAGAGACCCTACATACCCCCCACAACCCCCCTCAGGGAAACTAAGGCCCAACCCTCCAGAGGGGGTGGGTTTGGCAGGGTCCCTGAAAACAAGTGTATCAGTATGCTTTCTTTCCAATGGCTTCATGCTCCGGTTTGGATCATTTTAAGGTGAACCCCCTTTGTCCACTTATGCATAAAAGTTGGACACGTTGCCGTGGAACCTAGCTGGGGGCTCCTGGAAGGCAAATGTTCCTTTCAATTAGACCCTCTGGTGGGTTCCATGTTAGTGGACAGGAGGGTAGTTGGAATGGAGCCGCGTCAGGATCAAGGCATTGGCTTGGCTTGGGCATATTGCTGCCCGAATGGCTCGCACACTCACAGGCGCTATGGACTGCATGGTTGTGCGCAGCATTTTGCTGCCTTTCCTGGATCTCTATGATGCATTCGAGTTGGCAGCTGCTTCCACGGCTGGCAATCGTTGGACGCAAGCGTCTCCATGGTACCGGGAGCTTTATTGGATTACACCTTGGGAATATGTGGATATGAAGATGTACTTGCCGCCTCGTACCTTCAGATCCATTCAGAAGTTGCAGCTGCACTGGGTGAGTGACACAGATAATCGCGGCTATGACTCCGAAGGTGGGATTTTGTCTACTTTGGCGTTTCACATGCGTCATGCAAAGACATGCTTGCCATGCCTAGGCATTGTGGTCATACATGTGGAGCTTACGGGTAGCTTCGATTCCGACGAGCCTGATTCAGAACGCGTCGACACATTGATTGATTTTCTTGCTCGGGTCGCGCATGTCAAAGACATCGTCCTGGACCTCTCCAATGCCGCAGACTTGGAAGCATACGAGCTGAGGGCAATCCTCAAGTGTCTTCTTCGCAACTCCTCTCATACATCCCTCAGCTTGTCTTTGCGCTCCTCCACACCATCAGTCACGAAGGCCTTGTGCGAGTCTCACGAGGCAAATGTGTGGCTCCTGTTGGTGGCGCAGTACCTGAAGAGAGCAGGCCTGTCCTCATTCAATTTATGCATCGAGGTTCTATGGACGGGCCGCTTACAGATATTCGGCGCTACCGAAACGTTCTTGAAAGTTCCAATTCCTTTGGCAAAGGCGTTGAAAAGGCAAATAGTTCGATACACTGATGATGGGGTCGCCGTGAAAGATGCAGACGGCAGGAATTTAGGTCCAGGGCCGTTTTTTGCTGCCTCTGAAACTTACACGGGTGTTGGTCGGGTGGAACTCTGGAATAGTGAAGATAGCTGGAGGAGGTCCAGGTTTGGAAGAGGTGATCGCCACGGAAGGCAAAGATTCACCGAGAGCAACTCTGCGGCGGGCTACCTTTGCCCAGTGTCGGAGGGGCAAAGTGTCGCGGAGCTTGAAAGAAGCTTGCGAAACTTGCCCGGGTTGAGGGTGGAACTGAGGGGCTCTGATCTTTGGAGCTGTCTTGACTTGCCAAACGTCGGGATCAACGTGGTTCCATTCACCAGTCCAGAGAACACACAGCAGGATGACACTCGCTATTTCAGTCCGAAGCGAATTGAGTGGAGTACTGAAAGCTCGTCGGATGACTAGATGATGGCATGATGATGGCAATGACCAGACCAATTCTGCCAAAAGATAGGAGTGGCTCGCCGATGCTATCCTGGCTATTTTCATTGTTTGTTTGTTTTGAGGTCCTTGTCGCCAAGGTCAAAATGGGTATATTTCATTTTGGTGGAACCCTTGGAAGGGTTGGCGGGGCTTTGAAAAGCATCCACAACAGGGAGGTGCCCTTTTTTCAAATAGTATCTCAATTTCAGAGGTGAGATAAATTCGAGCAACTGGTGAACAAGTACACCTTTGCGTTGTCTGATAATATGTTCAATATGCAGCTTTATAGTTTGACATGTATTCACAAATTACGTGTTATTCCAGTTATGATTGAACTACAAGTTACCAAAAGCTAACCCTATCAAAACACAAACAACAAGTGTGCAAACCAGGAATGTTTAACATGATTAGACTAGTCTATAAAGTTACATCAATAAGTCCAAGTAAAAGGCAAACCGCACAGATGTAATATATGAATTAAACTATGTTATTTGTTAGTGTGTTATGCATATGTATCTTGAATGGTTGCTTCTATTTGCTTAGTACTATGATTATTAATTTCGTATGCTAATAGTTGTCTGGACATGCTGATACTTGTGGTATGTACCATGGTTTAAGTGTTGTAAGCTAGAAGTTTCCTCATGTGACAATGACTTATCTTACTTTTCAGAAGTTGCGACTCAGATGATATATGCATGTATAAATTTAGTAGAGTGAATGCGCTTAATCGGATTCATATGGTGTGTAATTTGAACTAAGACTTGTATTGTGTTGCTGACTTGTTCCCCGTGATCTCATGTTTTTTTTGGGGTTGGGGGGGATTCGATGAGATTGGCTGTTGGCCCGTAAGCAATTTGGTTGAAGCCTCAAGGATGGGAAGCCGACAGGAAACCAACTATTTCAGGGGACGGTGTCAAGAAATATATAAATGGTGCGGCACACATTTTGGGGTTCCCAGGCGTTTTCCCAGAACAACTGGTGTTTGGGAGTTTGATCATGGGAAGCCCTTACTTGTTGGTTATTCCAATTGTATAGGCCATTGGAGCTCGAAGTTGAGCTGGATTTGCTGGTCTCCCACCTGTGTCAGGCTTAGTTTGCGTGCCTTGTATGCAGTTTCCTCTAGGCTACCCCCTTCTCAGGCTTCGAACATGAATCCGTCCGTTGCATTTTGTTCATCCATCGGAAGTCCCTAGGTCTGAAACTTGAATGGTGCGTGGCGAAGCCACGCGGCTTCGCCGAGCCATGAATCACCACATGGGGGTGTGTTTTGAGGGTACCCCCCCCCCCCCTTTAGGTGGTTTTTCCAAAAGGGACAACTACAATTTTACTAAGAAAGACACACCCATATCCAGAGCGAGAGCGGGAGAGAGTGGGTTGGTTCGGCCTCCTCCCCGCGTGCCATTTGTAAACTAGAATCACGGCGCCAGCAATTAAACTGTCGCAGTCGGCATTATGCTGCCCCAAGTCAGCAGCATGTTTTGCAAGGTCAGGGGCCCAATTTTTGTTTAGTGCTCGCCTCTCGATTTACATAGAATGCCCCCAACCCCCAACCCCCCTGCCCCCTTTTTTTAGAGGAATCCCCTTCGGACATGGGCCACCGTTCCTACTGTTGATTTGCAAGGGGGTGCTTGGATGGCTTGTTAAATTCGTGGCAGTTGGAGAAGCGGCAGCGATCACACCTACCGCAAGGTGCTTCCAAGGTTTCTTGCTTTTATCGTTAAATTGCAGGGGAGTATGTTCACCTGTCATAATGGCGCCTGCATTGTGTTTCAATGCCAGTTTAATCATCATTTGTTGGTTTAATCGTGGCTGATGCCCGTGGGGTGGAGTTTACGCGGGGAAATTGAGGGAGCCCTGCATCACCACACCCTAAACCAAAAGGCGCAGCGAACAGGGGCGCACACGATACCCAAAAAGAAAGCATCAAAGGAGAAATATTTGTATTATGTTTCCGGACCTGTTCAATCTTCCTTTGACACATTGAATTTAAATACCACCTGCAGTGAACTGCTCGACCCTATGAGAGCGAGCTGCTGGATCTCCGCCCAACACTAGCCAGGTAAGTTTGCATTGGCTAGAAAACGAACTGACATCAAACGCACATCGAAAAGCACTTCTGACAATAACGCCAAGAAGCAAAAAAGAGCGCAACACTGAGAAGCCGCACCAATGAAGGCCAGCATTTTGTTCTCAATTGGAAACTGTGGCAGTTGGGCCGAAGCCCGCGTAAAAATTGCAAGAATGACCTTGACGATCAAACTTGACGGGAATTGGCGTAGTTTTCAACTAGCAAACAGCGCACCTCCGCTAAGCGTCACTGGTAGCGCTATTCCACCCACCCCCCAACAACAACAACAACACAAATCCGAGTCCATTCGGCGCCTCCCCCCCCCAAAAAATGGAGAAAGTAGGGGGCCTGGGGGGTGGTCTGTTGATGGTTGCCTGTTATGGTTTTTATGTTCATCTCAAATCTGTGTTCCCCCTTATTCGTTTTTAAAAGAGGGTTTTTAGGGAGCTTATTTATCGTTTTCGTTAAGGTAATCATTTTGGTAATTGCCCCCCTTGTTCATTGTTGGGCTGGGGGCAAACATTTTTTTCATTTGAAAGAGTTGACCCTTTTAGTAGTTATCAAGTTCTGGGGAGTTGGTGGTGTATTTGTTTTGATATATGTTTTGTCATTGAAATTTTGTTATAGGTTAAACTTACAGTATAATGAAAGGTTATAAAAGTTTACAATGTTTAATCATATTATAATTAAATATTATGATTAAACCATGAAATCATTGTTTCTGTTTTCTATAAATTTCAATTATAACATGTTCGATAGTAATGATTTCGTGTCGTTTCATAGTCTGTTTGGTTTCTTCAACTGCTTGTGCAATATGGTATTGTAATGACGCTCTACTTGAAATCTTATTCTGTTTAGATGATGAATAAGAACGACAGTTGCTAATATTATTATGATACATAATTTTCGAACTAACTTCTATTCCAACCTGTATTTCTTCATCATACTTCATCATTCTTAATAATTCTTTTGGTGGTTTCAACGCATATGAAAGCGCTTTATCACCTTTTAAGCATTTATTGCGAATCTCAACATAATATCTACTTTCTCCTACTCGTTCAGTGTAAATAGACGGTTTCCATTTCCTTTGTAAGACCCTTAATGCTTTACACTGTTTTAGTCTTTGCCACCCTTCATTGCCAATCATATAAGAAGCGATGTTTAACAATGTTTCCATAGGTAAGCTAGCACAATTCTCAACCATAAAATTATTATCTGACATTTTACCGCCACTCATTTTTCTCTTAATATATAAGGTTTTTTCTCTTTAAGTAGTTTTGGCTAGGGGGTTGCTGGTCGGCTGGTCTGGGTTTCAGGTTTAATTTAAATGTCTTAACCTTGTTGTTAGATTATAAACTAGGTTTAATCATATTATAATTGAATAATATCATTAAACTAAATCACTCACGCTTTCCATTCACCTATTCCATCCCACCAGAATTCAATAATTCGCATCTGTCCATCTACTAGACTCTCTTCTTTGTTTAGTTTCCGTATCGCTCCTGATAAGATATAGTGGTTAATAATCATTGCATTAAACTTTCCATCACGGTTTAACTTTTTACCACAGTCTTTTATGATGTCTTCATCTGTTAGGTTTTCATACATTTCTTTCAAGATGTCAAACCTAACAAATGAGTATATCGCCATCAAGTTTAATCCGCTATTATCCCTAAACCTGCTAATGACATCTTTCCAGAATTCTTCGTTTTCATCAACTGCTGGCAAAGGGTTTATTTTGATGAAATCCTTTATTTTGTTTAACTCTTCATCTAATTCCTTTTTATAACTGTCATTATCATCATCTTCTCCGTCTGATAGCACCAAGTTTGATAAGTCAGCAATCACTCCGACATTTTCTAAATTCAAGTCCTCTAATCTTATTTCAGTCATATTTTCACTTAATATAATAAGTTAATATTTCTTTAAGTAGTTTTTTATTTTATGTTAAGGGGTGGGGCTTTATATTGAAAAAATATTTTCTAACAATTTAATATAATGGCGAGATTAACAAAAGACCAAATAATCAGCAACATCTATTACGACTTAGACGAGGGTTTCGGAAGCACACAAGCGACACACAAGAAGGCAAAGGAAGAAGACCCAACAATAACATTAGACGATGTAAAGTCTTTCTTAAAGAAACAACCAAATAAACAAATCAAAAATTATAGAGGTACTAATTCCTATACCGCTCCATTCGCACGATATGAATATCAAATAGACATAATGCATATGTCTCCTTTAGCAAAAGACAAGAACGTTCCACAGTATGCTTTAGTCGTGATTGACATCTTCAGTAAATTAGCAGATGTAATACCGATGGAGGAAAGAGACGGAGAGCACGTTTTGAAGGCGTTGAGAACAAGCTTTAAAAAGATGGGTTATCCGATGTCCGTGTATTCTGATGACGACGGAGCGTTTGCAACTAAAAATCAAGTTCAGGATTTCTTCAACAGTGAAGGAATAAACCACATCGTCACGAAGACCCACGCAAATGTGGCCGAGCGTTTTATTAGAACGATGAAAAACAAAATTCACGATAGAGTTAGGTTTAACAACATGAAATGGACCGACGCCCTAACGCCGGCATTGAAACAGTATAACAGCACATCTCACTCATCAACAAGGATGACACCGTCTGAAGCACACAAGGACGACAATGAAATAAATGTAAAGGTCAATCTTAAACTACGAGAAAAAAACAAAAGAAAGTATCCCAGAATAGTGGAGAACGACAAGGTAAAAGTGTTTCAAAAGAAAAGGGGTAATTACACCGACAGAAAGGAGTATAACTCTAAATGGTCTAATAAAATATTCAATATCGATAAAATTGAATATGATATTATGGGTAATAAAACTTACAAAGTAGCAGGAATAAACAAACCGCTTTTGAGACACGAAATTTTGTTAGTTAATGATTAAACGTATTTCTTGGTGTCTTCTTTATACTTGACTTGATAGTAATCCAGACTTGATTGTTTAGGTTCTTTTATGATTTTTTCATTCAGTTTTTTAACATAAATGTTTCGTTTATTTTTGTATTCGCTACTGTCTCTATCTACTTCTTTTGCTTGATAATTGTTATTGTTATCATATGTAGGTTTAATATTCAAGCTCTTTAAGATTTTCAGTATGTTTTCATTTTGCTCCAACACTTTTTCTAATCTTGGAAACAACAACTCTAAACTACTGTCAATGTTCGCTAAATGTTCCTCCATATATACTAAATTATAAAACTAAACTTTTAAAACTAAATGTTGCAATTATGTTAAATCTACTCTTTAAATACTAATTTTTCATTATTTGTTTAACAGTCTCCTGTGTTTCCTTATCACCATTATCGGATGGTGATGCATGCCTTCCCCATTTGATAGCAATATTATGAACATCTGTTTCTAAGTTTATACTGTCTTTAGTTTTATCAATATTCATTTTCTTATCATTCTTACTTATTTTGAAACTTGTTGGAATACACGAACATTTACAATGTCCTTTCTTTTGTATTTCTAATTCATTTTTCATTTCTAACATCTTTTTACACATTGGACAAGCAAACTCAATAACTGATGTTTCTTTAACAATTTCTTCTTTTTCTTCATCAGTTGAAGAAACAACTGGCTCGGTCTTATTCTTTTTCTTTCTTTCCATCTATATTAACATTTATATTTTTAATATATTGTATTCCTAACTTAATTAATTCTAATGAATAATAACAACATTTCTTAATTTTATTATCGGTTATTATTACTTGTTCTATATTTTCTACTTTATCTATTATATCAATATAATCCGAATAACTTCTATTCATATAAAATAATAAATATAAAATATTTTCTAAATAACTTTAATATTATTTTATTATGTCTGATGTTCCAATAATAAAACCAATAAATATAACTGATTACGATTTCAAACAATCTAAATATGAACATGTGCCAAAACTACCTTTTCGCTCAATTGTTGTTGCTTCATCAACGGGTGGCAAAACAGTTTTAATTCAAAACCTTATCCTAAATGTTTATAGGGACTGCTTCGCCCGTATATTCATTTTTAGCCCGTCGGTTCATAATGACCCTACCTTCGTTGAAGTCAAGAAATATCAAAAAGATAATATGAAGGTTGATGATGAAAAAGAAAAGTTATATTATGACACCTACCAACCTGAAGAACTGGAAGAAATAATTAACACACAAAGAAAGATAATTCATTATATGAAAGAACAGAAGATGAAGAAACTACATTCAATTTTAATCATTGTTGATGATTTTGCAGACGACCCTAAATTTGTTAGATACAGCAAGTTATTACATGGACTGGCAACGAGAGGCAGACACGACGCCATTAGTTTTTGTTTAAGTGTTCAAAAATATCGTGTCCTTGCTCCAATCATTAGGTTGAATTCTAGTTCGTTGTATATCTTCAAGTTAAAGAATGTATCAGAGTTAATGTCATTCATTGAGGAAAACTCCGCCATCGTTGATAAAGAGCAACTGTTAAATATGTATCATAAAGCGGTAGATGATAAGCCATACTCCTTCTTTTATGTTAATATGAATTCCAAAGATGTTAATAATATGTTTTATGTTAGATTTGAAAAAGCATTTAAAATAAAATAAAGGTTTAAATATATTATGATATTTTATGATTTACCATTAGACATTAAAAACCTTGTATTATCTTATAATTTAGGTGATGTTAGATTATTAAAAATAAAAAATAATAGTATTATTAAAAATTATATTAATAAATTTAAACCAGTGTATAAGTCTTACAAATTAAATAATTCACAGTATTTTGAAATTGATAATATCATTATGAAAAATATTATCAAAAACGGCATATCATATATTTTTAACTTAAGTGAGTTAGATAAATTACATCAAAAACATAAACCATTAAAATTATTAATTGAATATGATATATTTGTTACATCTACCTCATTTACTTTTTTTAATCATCTTCGTAATCGTACTTTAACATCAAATAATTTATTTGATATTTATTATTTTCTTAATAAAGACCTTTATAAAACTAATTTAGTGTATAGGGACAATGTGGTTAATTTTATTTCATTACAAGTGAAAAAAATAACTATTAAAGTCATCAATTAAGAAAGACAAAGTTTTATTAGTAAATTTTATTCATATTTGTTTAATTAATAATGTTAATAAATCATAATAATATTATTAATTTAAATCAATGAAGCGTTGCATAATTGTAAATTTGGTAATTTATATATTAGTTTGTCCGATTTTTGATTTTCTAACTTTTCTATTCTCGTTATACATTCTTGAATAGATTTTATTATTAAAGTATCCGCTCTTGTTTTTTCATCTACTCTTAAATTCTTAATGTCTTCCATGCTGTTATTTTCTTCGTTTTTACTTTGACCAAGACCCATTATATATTATTATTTAGATTTTTCTCTTTTTAATTCCTTAATTTCTTTTTCAAGTTTATCTACTTTATCATTTAATTCTAATACTGCTTTATGAACTAGCACGGGTAAAACTAAATAATTTAATCCTAAATACTCTCTGTCTTTGCATACAATATTTTCAAACTCTTTCGGGATTGCTTTTAATACTTCATCTGCTATATATCCTATATGAGTTTTACCGTTATCATTTCTATCGTGTCTCTTAAACTTCTTTGGTTTAAATTTCTTAATAACATTCATACAATTAGATTTGATATTGTCTATATCATATTTCAATCTTGAATCAGATGAATCAACAAACGTTCCGTTAATCGTAACGGTTGTTGCTGTTAAATCTATATTTGTCCCTATTGCTGGCTCAATTAAATTACATAACAATTTCTTAGTTCCTGCAACTTTTACATTTTCATTGAATGTTGATGAGGCATTATTTGTAAAACTTCCGGTATTTACTGTTGTTCCAAATGTCTTATCAATAGATAATAAAACTGAAGGTGTAGTTGAACTATCTGAAACTCTAAAAGCTGTATTTGACGTTCTGAATATTACATCAATTGTGGATAAATTAGTTCCATCATAATAAGTTGATATTTCACTTGTTCCCATTAAAATATCTGTTCCTGTTGTCATGGAAATATCATTTAAAAATGAGACTGTTGTTAAATCAAATGATTGTATTGTATTAGTTGCTAAATATGCATTTTGAACTGCTAAGTTAGTATCAACGGTTATTAATGTTCCTCCGTTAGGTGCTAAATGATTGCTTCTTAATGCACCATTAGTTTTAACATAAACATCATCAGCAAATAAATTACCCATAAAATCAGCAGTAGCAGTATTAAAAGTCCATCCGCTAGAAATATTAACAGCTCCGACTATATTATCTTGGACACCAGCGTCCCCACAAATGAACCTAATTGAAGAATTAGCATCACTATTCCTCATATCAAAAGATGAAAAAGCACTAACATATCTATATAATTCACAGTTTGTATCAATTGTTAATTTGCCATTGGTATCAATATTAACATCAGCATTCGTATAAATATTACCTAGCACATCAATAGGCTTGGAAAAAATTGTTTTTCCTATAAGCCCATCAGCCATAAAATATTGGTTAGAAGCATTAGTTATATCTCCTACACTACACGCTACAAAATTAGGATGATGCATATAAAAACCTTCTATTGCATCTGGTGTATATGTTTCTAAATATGGTTCTAATCCATTTATTGAAGTATTGATATTATCTATTTTTGTTTTAATATCCGTTGAAAAATCATTATTTGTAAATAAATTTCCTTTCATATAAACAGCACCTTCAAAATATGATGTTCCGTGCATCTGCGCAAAATTATATGAAGTATGAACATTACCATTAATTGTAATTCTTGAAGCATTATTAGGCCTTCCAATAATGACATCTCCCGTATTCCACCCAAGTAATAATCGATAAGGCGTAGCACCTGTTAGTCCTTGATAAGAGTCCAACTGACAACCTCTTTTAAATTCTAAACGTTGATTACTTACAGCATCTTGAATTCTTAATATAGGATTAGTATTATCTGTTAAACTAATAATTAATGGCGAATTCACTGTCTGTAATGTTGTATTAACTTTGTCTAATTTTTGACTTATTACTGTATCTTGTGCGCTATCATTTGTAATTATTGAATTAATTGTATTTGTATTTCCCGTCTGATTGTTGTTGTTTCCATCGATATTAACCAGCATCTGATTGTAAAACATAACGAGCATCAGAACCTGCTATATCTAAAATAGATGAACACGAAAATAAACCTGATACTTGTAAATTACTTAATATTGTAGTATTATGATTTAATATTATTTTATCATTTTGAAAAATTGAAGAATTATTAATTTCTACATTTCCAAATCCTCGTTGATTTAAAAACATAGTTGAACCAGTCAAACTTCCATAAACATAACTATCAAAATAATTATTATACATTTCATAAAAATTATTATAATTGCCAAATTCTACTATTTTAAAAGTCGCTGTTGTTGTTATATTATGTATTAATGTATTATTTAATATTGATGTATTTAATTTATCTGATAATAAATTATTAGTCGTTATTTTATTATAATAATCTGCTTCATTAAGTGAACCTCCATTCTGTAAATCTGATATGGCTGAAATATGTGAACTGACTGTACTATTTAATCCTGTTATTAAATTAGTATTTGAAGAAATATTATTAAAATTAGTTGTCATAGTAGAATTTAAATTATTTATTAAATGTGTATTAGAAGAAATATTATTAAAATTAGTTGTTATAGTAGAATTCAAATTATTTATTAAATGTGTATTAGATGAAATATTATTAATATTTGTATTAATTAAGTTAGAATTAGAACTAATGTTATTAAAATTAGTTGACATAGTAGAATTTAAATTATTTATTAAATTTGTATTTGATGAAATATTATTAAAATTTGTATTTGAAGTTATTGTCAGATTACCTATTAAAAATGTATTTGAACTAATATTATTTGATAATACATTAACTTCCGTCTTATTGTATGATTGAGTTATATCATAAAAATTAGCGTCAATCTGTGCTTTTGTGTAAGTATCTACTTGGTCTGCTTTGTTGTCAAGTAAATCAATTATATCTGTTTGACTGGCGTATATGGTCTTTATATCTTGTATTCCTGTATCATTTATTTCACTAATTGTGTGCGCTACAACATTCTCAAAGTTTGTTAAATTTATTGAAGGCATTATATATTAATAGTAGAAAATGATAATATTTATTTATTTTTAATATTATCATTTTTACTTATTTTTAATCCAAAATCTGGCAACCTGAATCGCGTATGGATAATATTTGTTCTGATACTAACGTTATATATATTGTATCTGGCATAAAGCTTACGTCCATACTTCCAATAGGTTTGACACGAATTAGAAGCTGTTGCCCGGCTTTCGTGTTTATTCCAGTATATGAACTATCGGGAACCTTCTCCATATTCATAGCAAAGATGAACTTGTCGGTTTTATATTGGTTAAATTCAATAGATAAATGATGTTGATGAAATAAAGGTAAATTCAATGCCTTTCGCAAATAATAGAACGCTTGCGTTAAGCTTTTACAAGGATACTCAGGAAATAATTTTGAACCTAATTGAAGTTGAAATTCTAAGTCATTGTCAGGGTTATAATTTCCATGAGTAGAAAAGGTTGTTCTTGTCGATGGATGGTAAAACCTGTTGTATTCCTTATGAACTTCATTTGCTCCTCCCGTGGTATCTGCTTTATAGAAGGTGATAAATGTGGCAGTGAGTTTCGACACAGAACGAACAACAGTAGTGTTTATTGTTGCTTGACCAACAACTGAATTAGACTGACAAATGTAAGTATTATATGTGATAGGTAATTCTTTTCCATCAAGTAGATGAGCAACATATTTATTGTGGAGGTCATTGTCAAGACTAACTACATCACATTGAAGAAAACAATTATTAAGTTCGTATTCTCCGCTCGTGCTTTGATGTGTGTTAGGCGCGCTCTCAACGTCGGGGAAATCAGTAGAAACATCAGGTGAGACAATGCAATCGGTGAAATTACTGACAAGTTCGAGTTCTAAAACAAGAGGACACGCTTTTAATGGAATATACTTAAACTGGTTAAATAAACCAAGCATAGGTTTAAATCCAACAACCATTTCAGACGTAAAGCCCGGGATTGTTTGAGCATTATAAGTTTTTCCAATAGTGCCAGTTGTAGGGTCAGCAAAACGTTGTGTTAAATCGTCATCGTATCTATATCCAAAACTTTGCGCGTCTTCATTGTCCCTTGCTCCCTTTGACATCAAACAACTCATCATGTGATGGTTTCTATTGTAATAGTCAATGTCTTCAACAAGTTGATTACCAGCAATTAATCTTGCCCTTCTGAAAAAGCAGTAAGCAGGAGATAGAGGTCGTAACCGTTTGTTGCTTGTATTTTCCTTGTTCGAAACATTGAAAAACACCATTACCGATTGAGGGTCTAACCAACTATTATCTTCTGCATTTAATGCGATTTTCAATACACGATTTCCAGACGAAGGTTTATAGATATTTGAACCAGACGGGAAGAACGAAACGCTACGACGCTCATTTATATAACTTGCACCTTTATTTAATTTGAATGAGAGGTTGTCAATTAGAATATCTTCAGCACTAAAAGTTTCCATTGCTATATATAATTTAATTTAGAAATAATTTAAACTAAACTAAATTGATAAATTTATACATTTATTAATTTCTAAAACATAATTAATAATTATGTTTTACAAATTGATGAAATTTTAATTTCATTAATTTCTAAAACATATTTTATATATGTTTTACAAATTGAATAATTTAGTGTAATCCTTTTGATTAGAATTATTATTTTTAAATATTTTCATTTTCTTTTTCTTAATCTTATCTTCAACTGGATTATTCCCTTTGTCGCGAGTGCTCGCGAGGCTTCTTGCCGAAGCGTCTTTCTCCAAGACTAATTCTCTAATTTCTTCATAAGAACTTTTCTTATACTTTTTATTTTCATTCTTAATCATATCATCCGTTGTTTCATTGTCATATTTCTTATGTTGTATCATAACAATAATATGAAAATAGTTTTGCGTTTTTTCTTTTTACTATTTCATCAAGGTCTGATTGAGTATGATTACAATTGTTAGTGTTGTCATTGATGAGGACATAACCATTTATATATTTTGGTACAATCATATTATAAATTGAAGTAATCCAGTTATACTCAAAATAGTCAGGTCTAACTCTGACACTCCTAATAATGAAACATCCACACAGACATTTTACATGTGTTCGTTTATTATCTCTATTTAAATCCCTTAATCTTTCTACAAGTGTTAATGGTTTAAAGTTTGTTTCACTTTCTGTCAAGTTTTCTTTTAACTGATTATACATATATAATATTATATAGCTATATATTTAAGTACTTATTTAACTATATTATCTCCTTTACCGGTTCATTGCTTCTTGAAACATCTTTACCTTGGTCTCCATATCCAGTTATGTAATCGTGGTTAGTAAATGGATTTAATGAACCAGTATAAACAGTTATAGCAGACCTATCTAAAATACTTACAGGGTCTAAGATACTTCTAAAATTAATATAATCATCGGTAATTTTAGACCTTCGCGATATAAACGGCGCTCCATAACTGGTCAAAGTTAATTCTCTTTCAGGATAATCTTTTGTTATTTGTGCCCCTACACTTGAACCGAGACTATGAGTTATAAGGTGTTTAACTTCATTGTTTTCATCCAGTGCTTTTGATGTGTCTTTATATCGTTGCGAGTATTTTGTCATTTTAAAGGGAAGTCCTACATCTGCCAGAATGTCATTAACAGCACCTCCAAAAGTTCCTTTTCCAAATGTTCCGCTTACATACATTTTATCACCATCAATATAAAAACCCTGACCATTGCCATATGCTCTACTCAATCCTTGTGCATCAGTTAAATTAGAATTAGGATTATATCTATTTAATATTTTGTCAGTTTGTTTCATAACATTAGTTATTTTAGTTGTTTTCTTATAAGGTTGATAATGTTTAATTTTCCCATGCTTCATTTCATAAATTAACTTTTTATTATTAATCATATATTTAAAGTTATAAATTAATTCTCAATTAATTAATAATGCTCACGTACAGTTTTTAAAAATATATAACAAATGTTATATTTTTTTTAAAAACTCTAGGTTAATATTTATTAATTTTAATTAGAAAATCTTTTCTAATTAAAGTTAATAAATGTTAACGTACAAAAAAGTTTATATTGACAGTGCTCATAGAATTAGTGGTACATCATCTAATTTTAGAGTTGAATTGCCGGAAACATTACAAACAGACAACGGAGTACATTGCTACATTCACGAAATAACATTACCTAACTCTTGGTATTCAATACAGTCAGGATTAAATAATATACTATACTTTTATTCTTCTCCGTTAGTTCCAGATGAAGATAATACAAATGTTCATTGGATTGCTGTTGCATTGGCAGAAGGAGTTTATACTGGCTCAGAACTGGCAACAGAATTAAAATCAAAAATTAACGGTATTGTTGATAATGTTAATTTCTTAAATACTTATGAAGTTTCTTACAGTGTAAAAACTAATAAAATCACGATTTCTTCAAACTATGCCGATAGACAATTTGCAGTATTAACTGATGAACAAATGAAGATAATATATGAAAGTTATATTTGGATTGGAAGTTTTGATGCTAATGATTTAAAGTCTGTTAATGAAGTTTTAGGAAATTATCAAATGAATGTTTATCAATATGGTAATGCTTATGTTTCTGGTTTCGTTAATCTTCAGCCCATTAGAAATATTTATATTCATTCTTCTCAATTGTCTAATTATAATCAAGTAAATTTAAGAACGGGCGATAGCACAGTTGTTAAGAAAGTACCAGTCTCAGCACCACACGCGGGAATTGTCTTTGATAATGAAATGAACCCTCTCGATTACTTGGATGTGTCAAATAGAAGCTTTAAACAGTTAGACTTTTGGTTGTCTAATTCATTAGGAAATGAAATTAATTTAAACGGTGTAAATGTTAGTCTGAGTCTACTTTTCGTAAAAAGCGATATTATTTAAATAATATATAGATTTTCCATATGGAAAATCTATATATATTATATGTCAAGTATTGAGGTAGTAGATGTTAATAATGAAACTAAAACAGAAGAAGCACCTGTTAATAATGAAGTCGTTGAACAAAATGAAACAGTTAATGAAGAACCAACGTCAGAAGAAGTTATTCCTGAACCAAAAGCGAAAGCAAAAGCATTACCAAGAACTAAAAAAGAAGTTGAATTAGTAGAATGTGAACAATGCTCTAAAAAGATGACATTGAAAAGTTTGAGACACTCACATCCCAAAAATTGTAAGGGAGCACCTACTGAGTTATTACCAGTCAATCCACAAAAGAATATTAGAAAGATACAACCTGAAGTTATTTCAGAGATTAAGAATGAGATTAAACAAGAAGTGATTAAAGAAACTATTAAGAAACCCACGGCAACAGAACTATTAAACCAACATTATGAAGAACTTAAACAGAAGAAAAAACAAGATAAACAAGAAAAAATAAACAAATTATCTTCATCAATGTTTTAAATAATAATCTAATTATAATATATATTAATCATGCTTATGAGAAGTCATAGAAATGTAGAATTTAAAAGGGCGCCACAAGTAGAACGTCATTATAATGTTTCAGATTTATGGGGAGTTGCTTCAAGAATGAATTATTTTAAGCAGTTGAAGGAAACGCTGGAAGCGAGACAATCACAGGGAGCATTAATAAAGTATAGAAATGATTTAGCTGAAAGCAACAGAACCGAAAGTTATAGAAAAGAGTTAGACAGAATAAGAAACATATTAGACAACACACGGACACCAGATGGAATACAAACGAAGGAACAACTAACTGTAAGAAAGAAGCATTTAGAAGAAATGATTAAGAATATATCTGATTAATTTATTTTTCTAAATAATTAATATACTATGATTAAATCAATTAGTAGATTGAATACAGTAGGACCGGTAAAAGTAGGGTCATTGAAATCACAACTACATTTGAGACCTTCTTATGATGAATTATTGAAAGAAACATTAGTAGGAGATGAGAACCGTCCAGCAATTGAAAATGTGATAGACAGAAAAGCGACAAGATACAGATTAAACCAATACGGTAGTCAGTTTGATAATAAGGACGTCTTAGACATTCAAAAGAAACAAGAACTAGACCGTAGAGGAGAAGTTATGAAAGGAGCAATGTCGGACGATGGTAGTGTAAGAGCTAAACTTAATGATGAATTGAAACTTGCTGACACACTGAAACAACACCAGTCTTTCATTCAAGAAGGACTAACGGAAGCACAGAAACAGAAAGAAGAACTCGCAGAAAAAATGAGACTTTGGAGAGAACAACACGAAGAAATGGCAAGCGCTGTTTCAAAGAGTTCATATCCTGCCGGTGTAGAAGTTCATTCAATGGTGTCCGCTGATGAAATGCCAGAATTAGAACCATTAGAGGAAGGCGAAGAAGAAGATGAACGAGAAGACGACCCAGTTGTTGAAGTAGAATCAAAAGCAGAAGACGCTTATGATTACAACGTGTTTAAGAAAAGAGCGTCTGAACTAACACCCGCTTATCTTGCAAGCAGACCAGAAGAGATGAAAACAGTCATGGACAAACTGAAAGGATTTAGAAAGATTAAAGACAGTGTTCATGAAGAATTCACTGAGTTATATAATGCTTTAATTAATAGCGATGGTGATTTTATCAAGAAGGAACACAGATTGAAATTAGTAAGGTTTTACAATGATAAAGTGTATTACACAGTTTTCCACCCACGACCTAAGGAAAAAGAAGATAGACCAACCGTGATGGATGGTTCAGTTAAAGAAATACCCGCGGAAGTTTAATAAAATATATAATATTTAATATGACTGTTAAATATTATGGATTACGCCGACGTCCTACTTTTGAAGAAATGCTAAAGGAAGCGATGACGCACAGATTAAAAATTGAAATCATCCCCGAAAGACAGGTAATTGACTTGTCAATCAACAATATAGATTTTGACGATTTTGACCTTTCAAAATACGATAGGAGACTACGGTTGAATGCTAAGGTTCAAACTGATGAACAAGTTCTTCATCATGAATTGTTCCCTGATATGTTTGATGAAGTAGCGCCAACATCACAGTTATATGAAAACAACGAGGCAGACGCACAAACAACACGATATATAGCAAAAGATTTTACTGATGAAATTTATAGTAATGCAATTTCAGGTAGGACTGAAGAAAAGAAAAAGTCAGATGAACCAACCGATGTAAAAGATACTGATTTAAAACAGTCTGATGAAAAGCAGGAAGATTTACAAAGTCTTCATTTAACGTCATCATCGTCAGCATCAACCGTCAGAGAGGAAGAGAAGAAAGAGGAAAGCCGAGAAATAAAGTCGTTAAGAAACATATTTTTAGGTGGAGAAGACAAGAGCGTATTTGAACTATTCAAACGTGATGACAAGAAGACATCCACACCATCAGAACAATCAAGGGAACAGGAAGAAGAACAACCGAGGACATCATTCTGGTCAAGACGACAGGTAGAAGCAAGAAGCAGAAGCCACTCACCAGAAGAAAGAGCAAGAGGTAATCAAATGAACAGAAGACAATTAGAAACAAGAAGCAGGAGCAACTCACCCCAAGAAATAGCTAGAGGTAGTGAATGGACGAGGGAACAAATGGAAACAAGAAGCAGGAGTAGAAGCCCAGAAAGCACAAATACAAAAAGTAGCCGAGGCAAGAAGAAAAAATAAAAACTACTTAAAGACAAAACGCCCTAATATAGTAAAATGACAGGAATTTTTATTAACGGTAATAGTAAACAGAGAATAACGAATGACGAATTTGATATGATGGTTGAACTGATGAAAGCAGAAAACGACTTAGTCTTACAGATGATAAGCGAACAGAAACAGACTTCGAGCGATGACAGTGAGCAACCCGTGAGGTGGAGGGACGACCAGAAGAACTACCACCAGAATTACTACAACAATAACCTAAAACAGTCTTACACTTGTGAGGACTGCGGAAGGACGATATCAAGCAAATCAAATTTATCTAAACACAAGAAATCTAAAATT
This sequence comes from Effrenium voratum, assembly GCA_963377175.1. Taxonomy (NCBI): domain Eukaryota; class Dinophyceae; order Suessiales; family Symbiodiniaceae; genus Effrenium; species Effrenium voratum. Next base: position 937,209 of record CAUJNA010000624.1, on the reverse strand, counting down.
TGTTTGCAAGCTTCGCGACAATGCGCATTATGAAAAAAATAATAATCATTCATCTTATTAAAAACACTTAATGAGATTAATGCGTTCATTCTCAACCCGAAACCCATTTTCTCCAACACTGACCCCCTACCCGAAAAACTACTTAAAGAGAAAATACCTTATATTATATAGAGTATAGTATTATGGTTTCCATGACAGAAGGAAAAATTATAGATTTCATTTTAAACAGCCAACAAGGCGAACTAATACAAAAAGAAGGGAGGCAAACACAAAAACTCAAAATAGGTGATAAGACCTACAGATATGATAAGAACAAACCAGTTTCAAACGTATTGAACACGAAACTCAAGGAAGTGGCGAGGAGTGAAGGATATAGAAAGCATGGCCTTTTAATGAAAGGTGCTAATTATCTAAAACTAACGAGAGGCAGACCCTTACAGGATTATGTCAAGCGATTCAAGTCCAAAATCACAGACGAGCAACAAGCGTTCAAGGGATACGCCAACACCTACTCGGTAAGTGATATAAGATTAAAAGGAATGAAAGGTTTATCCTACTTAAAATACCAGAAGCAACGACTGGCCGAATTCCTGAACAGAAACCCGAACATGAAAATAATCGTGGAAACCGATTTATCATTCAAAAATCCCGCCAACGAACTTATTCAAAGGCGGTTAAGAAGCAGAAGATACAATATTCATAATCCCGACGAGTTGAACACCGTCTTAAACAACATTGGGCACGACATTGAGACACAAATTGAAATAACCGAATACATTCAGTCGGGATTGGTTCTTGGTCAAGTTGAAAAGTTAGTCATCAGTTATGATAGGTACAATCCTACCCGTGGTTCATCCTTTATTCCATTGCCCGACTGGGTGGCAAACAAAAAGGCTTGTATTAACATTAAAAATGAGGACGACTTATGTTTTAAATATTCCGTTCAATGTGGATTTTATGAGTTATTCAAAAAAGACCATCCCTGCGAGATGTATCATTATAAGAAATATGTAGATGACAAATTTATCAAATGGGATAATATTGACTTTCCAGTAGGTAATGATGAGATTGAACTATTTGAAGAACAGAACAAACACATATCGGTCAATGTTTATTACATAAACCCCGATACGAATAGTAAAACTATTTTATTATACAAAAGAAGCAACAACCCACAAGCACAACACAAAATCGATTTGATTAAATTGACTGATGATGTTAAATCCCATTACGCTTATATCAAAAATTATGATAAGTTAATGAGTAGTCAGACTAACAAGATGAAGGCGAAGAAGTATCACTGTAGAACCTGCTCACATGGTTTCAAGACCGAAGAACTTTTAAAGAAACACGAAGAACAGGGATGTCTAGCAGTTGAGGGTCAAAAAATAGAAATGCCAAAAGCAGGTGAAACAATAGAATTCAAAAACCATTTCAAGAAACTTAAAGCTCCATTCGTAATCTATGCCGACTTTGAATGTTTAACTGTGCCAATTGATGTTAAAAGCAAATCGGCAAAAGCTAAAACTACATCATATCAAAATCATCGTCCGTGTGGTTTTATGATTAATGTAGTCAATGCTATAACCGGAAGTAGTGAGCCTTACTTATATAGAGGTCAGGATTGTATGGATAAATTTGTTGAGAAAATCAATAAAGTCAGAGAGGAAGTTTTGGAGAAAATGAAGGAGGACAAAGACCGTATTGAAACCGAGAAGGACTGGGAGGACTTCAATAATGCCACTAACTGCTTCATTTGTGGAAACAAATTTGAGGAAGGAGAAAAGAAGTGTTGGGACCATTGCCACTTTACGGGACAGTATAGAGGTTGCGCCCACGAGGACTGCAATCTACGATTTAGTATGAGATATTATAAAATCCCTGTGTTTCTTCATAACCTTAAAAACTACGATGCCCACTTAATCATCAACAAGGCTCACGAACTGAACAAGAATTCTAAAATAGAATGTATCGCTCAGAACAGCGAAAAGTTTATAACCTTTGGTTTTAAAAATCTTTGTTTCAAGGACAGTTTCAGTTTCTTATCGTCTTCGTTGGATAAGTTGGTGAAGTTGAGTAAATATGAGGATGATAAAAAGCGTGAGAATTGGAAGAACAATTTCAGATACAGCGTTAGAAACCCGTATGTTAAAACCGATGAAGATTTGGATTTATTGACTGATAAGGGTATTTATCCCTATGACTACTTTGATGATTTTGAAAGATTTAAGGAAAGGGCTTTACCACCGAAAGAAGCGTTTTACAGTAAATTGAGTGAAGAACATGTAAGTGATAAAGATTATGAAAGGGCACTGAAAGTATGGAAGCACTTCGGGATTAGAACACTCGGGCAGTATCACGACTTGTATTTAAGAACTGATGTTTTACTACTGACCGATGTATTTGAAAACTTTAGAGACTTGTGTATGGAATACTACGGTTTAGACCCCGCTCATTATTACACATTGCCAAATTTCGCATGGGACGCGATGCTTCTAAAAACTGGTGTTGAAATAGAACAATTGCATGACCAAGAAATGTTTGAGATGGTTGAAAAGGGAATGAGAGGAGGAATGTGTCAGGTCAGTCATAAATTAGCGGTGGCAAATAATAAGTATATGGGGGAAGCATATGATGAGAACAAGCCATCAAATTATATTAGCTACTTGGATGCTAATAACTTGTATGGTTTAGCAATGTCCCAGAAATTACCGCTAAAAAATATCAAGTGGGCAAAGAAAACGCCCAGTGTTGAAACATGGAATGAAAACGATGAGTTCGGTTATATTATGGAAGTTGATTTGGAATATCCCGAAACATTGCACGACTTCCACTCTGACTATCCACTAGCGCCTGAAATAATGAATGTAAATGTTAGTATGCTTTCTGATTATCAAAAGCAAGTCTACAAAATATATTATGATGGCAAAAATCCCAAGGATGAGAAAACAAGTAAGTTAATATTAAATCTAAAGGATAAAGAAAAATATGTGGTTCATATCAAGACTTTACAGTATTATTTGAAAATGGGAATGAAAATGACAAAAGTCCATAGGATAATAAAATTTCAACAGAGGGCATGGTTGAAACCGTGGATTGATTTTAACACAGGTAAAAGGAAAGAAGCCAAAAGCGATTTTGAGAAAGATTTATTCAAATTAATGAATAACGCGGTGTACGGAAAAACTATGGAAGACAAGCGAAACCATATGGACTTTGAATTAGTTGATAATGAGGTAAGATATGAAAAATGCGTTAATAATCCAACTTTCAAAAACAGGTTTATTATTAATGAAAATCTGGTAGGAGTTGAAAAAACTAAAGCGAAACTGAAACTGGATAAACCCATTTTCTTAGGAATGAGCATTTTAGATTTAAGCAAACTACATATGTATAAGTTTTACTATGATGTATTGAAAAAGAAGTATAATGAAAACATCAAATTGATATATACTGATACTGATAGTTATGTAATTCAAACAATGACTGATGATGTTTATAAGGATTTCAATGAGATAAAGCAACACATGGATTTTAGCGACTACCCTGTTGAGCATCCATGTCATGACAAAACTAATAAGAAGGTCTTAGGAATGTTTAAGGATGAAGTGAATGGAAAAATCATTACTAAATTCATTGGATTAAAACCTAAATCATATGCCTTCACAATTCATGGCGAGGATGATGAACATAAAAAGTCAAAAGGTGTAGTAAAACACAAGGTGAAGAAAGAACTGTCGTATCAGAACTACCACGAAGCATTATTTCAAAACAAAAAGCATGAAATCACATATAACTTCATCAGAAGTAAGTCGCATCAAATATATTCAATGTCTCAAGTCAAGCAAAGTCTGAGTAATTATGAAAATAAAAGGTTTTATAGTGATGCTTTCACTTCATTACCATATGGGCATTATTCCATAAAATAATTATCTAGATAGTTCTAATAATATGAAATTATTAGAATTATTTTCAGGGACAGGCTCGGTTGGTCGGGTTGCTCGGGATTTGGGTTTTAGTGTTATTTCCCTTGATTTGAAAAATGCAAATATCAATACTGATATTTTGAGATATTCTCGTTTCTCTTGTCTTATAAGTATATTGGGTTTGGGATTGGGTTTGAAACTGGAAATGTGGGTTTGGGGATGAGGTTGAAACTGAACATATTGAAGTTTATGTGTTTGTTGGTTTTGGGGGAGTTGAGAAATGGGAGATTTGGTCCTTGTTTTGGTGGGATTGGGATAACAACAAAAGCAAAAGACCCACAATCCCTACCCGCTCCCTCAACCAAAACCTCATAGACGACAGTGTTGAAGGCGATGTTCTGAATGACGTCTCAACCTCAGGACAGAGCAAATGTGGGGAGCGGTGGGAGAAAAGGGGGTGGTGGTGGTGTTGGTGGTGGTGGTGTACCCCGATTTTGGGGTAAACCTTACCCCATTACCCCGATTTTGGGGTAGCCCTTACCCCTTACCCCAGCTTTGGGGTACCCCTTACCCCGTTTTTGGGGTAGACCTTACCCTTCTCTCAGTATAAACCTTACCCTTGCCCAGATTTCGGGGTAGACCTTACCCTGACTGAGGGGTAATCATCACACATATTTTTGGGGTGTCTTCCAACCTCTGCGGTCGCGCTGTCCTCACATTTTGTTTTACCCTTCTTCCAAGAGCAAAGTCTGGTTTCTGATGGATGTCTTACGCATTCATCCAAAGTCAAATCGCAAAACAGCAAGTCTTCTACTGGATGCTACAATTGGACGCCACCGCTTCTGAGGCATCACCAGCGACGCCCTCACGGTTGTCCAACACAGCCTCTACCTTTTTCAGAAAGAGTGCCCCGTCCAACTGGAGAACACCCGTCTGCTGACTGAAGCTATGGAATTCGTCAACAAAAACGTGAAGAAGCTTCACCGCAGAGTCGCTCTCCATCTCTGACAGTTTGAGTTGACAACTGTTGAGAGTGTTGAGTGCTGGAAAAAGCACGGGGAGAGCTCTTTCCGCTCTTTCCTCGTTCGACAACTTCTTCTTGCCTGGGACATTCGTGAAAATGGTTTGCAAGACCCTCAACTTCTCTGAGCTCAACTGTCTCAAGCACGTTGCCACAAAGTTGTCGCCAATGGTGGACTTCATCATCTGGAAGTCCGATAGCTTCTGGTTGTATTCAACCATGTAGGACTTGAAGGAAAGTGGCAAGGTGTCATCGTCAACCTGCTGGTCAGTGGTCCCGCTCTTGTAATTCTTCTCAATCTTCTTCTTCACTGCGTTTAGTGCCTCTGTCTTAGTTGCTGGCTGTTGTCTCCTCAAAACTCCACCTCTGGCACGAACCAGTAGCCTCAAGGTCTGCTGGTCATAGACATTGTTCTCGTGAAAGCTTTGTTGTTCAAGGAGCTCCTCACCACTGATTTTCACCAGTCTCTGGTTGTTGGGGGTGATGCCATACTTCCCCATCAGGACATACTTCAGGCATCGCACAGGCCACGTTCTCTTGACATTGAAGCTTGGATAGGCTCGTCTAGGATGTCTGGTGTTCACCAAGCTGTCATCCACGAAGACCCTAATGACAGACTGGGGCACTGCATCACTGTCATCGCTGAAGTCTTCTGGGTCTTCATCTGGTGTGTCATCATCCGACCCTCCACCATCACCTTCATGACCGTCTGAAGGTTCACGATGTTCATCAACATCGTCTTGCTGTCCACCATTACCATCACCATCACTCGGTGGGGTCATACTCACAGAAGCCTTCTCCTCCATCTCCTTCATGGTGCTCTGCCACGTTGAAATCAGGGTCGCAATCAAGTCAGGCTTTCTGAAGTCGCTTCTGATTGTAGTGGATGCCTGAACGCTCATCAACGACTTCAACTGCTTGATTGTCATCCTCTCCAAGTCGCTGTTGTTCGGTGTCCAAGGCTGTGAAGTTTTGACAATGAGAACATTGTCTTCATCAAGGTAGAAGGGCTTCAGCTGTAAAGTTTCCACGCCGTAATCTATGAAGACTATGCTTGGCATTGTAGAAAGGACAGGAAGGCACAAGCAATCCCTACATTGAATTGAGCAACAGGTCTGGTTAATGAAAAGGCCGTTGTTCACACAATCCGACAAGGTGCATGACTTGTCAAGCAAACTTCACAGCGATTGTTCTGACAACTGGTGCTATGCTCGAACTATTTTTGGACGGGCGCGTGTCCTATGCTTGTAGTCTCACACAACCACAGCATCTACCACACACTTCGCTCGAACTCCACAACACAGCTGTAATTGTGTTGTTAGATGGACATATGTGTGGGAGTGTATGTTTATTTTACCAAGCTACTCGTGTAAGATGCTGGAAGCTCGACATGTGTCTACGGCTCACTGCTCTTCCTCACTATCACTCTCTTCATCTTCATCTTCATCATCATCCGCTTCGGCCACTGCTTGGTCAATGATGTCAGCACCTGTCGGGTTGTTCATGCCCATGGTGGCTTGAAGATTGCAACCAGTAGCCAAGTTCAACTTGTGAAGCGTTGCCCTCGGACGAGTGTGCAACTCCTCGCCATTGAAGAAGAGCATCATCTGGGAAATCAGCGTCTTCTTAATCTTGCCATATCCGAGGTTGAAGAAGGTCAAGGCGATCTGACGACGAAGTTCCCCCACTGTGTCAGAGCCAGAAGTCGTGACATCAAAGTGTTTGTCCTTCAAACTGATGGATAGGGTCAATGGAGCATTGCGTAGGGTGGCCTTCGCAATCTTCTGCTCCTCCTTCCTCTGGACGGCCTTGGCCTTGGCAACGGCACGGTTGGACTCCTTCTCACGCTGCTTCACTTCGACGCTGACGGACTTGCACTTTGATTCATACTCCTCCATCTTGGCAATGAGCGACGGGAGAAGGTTCTTGAGGTCATCTGTGGATGATGCCGCAACATCGGAAGCAAAAGCCTGAACAGAAAGCTGAGCCATCATCATCTCAACGAAATTCTGGTTCTGAGCGGGCTGGCTCTCGTCCGTTGCGTTTGCGTACCCCGAAGCCGAAGAAGGTTGAGTGCTCTTGGGTGCCATTGTTCAGACCGAAGGGTTTGAAGCAAAGCAGGGCAGAGTGAGGGCACGATTGATGAGAAATGGCTGTTTGATGGACGACAGGCAAAGTCCAACTGGACGCAATCTCAAACATCAAGTTGTTGAAGTAAATAACGTGGCGACAAGTCAAGCTTTGAAGACTGCTTACCCCTCTCAACACCATTCTTTCACTGGCTCTCCAAACATATGTCTGATACTGGAAGATGTTCAGAGCAAACGACACACTGAGTGTCTGGCTGAAACAATGAAGTAGAGGATGAAGACGTGGCGTGGTGGCAAACGACCGAATTAAAGGGACGAGCGACCCAAAAGCAAACACACCACCAACACCCCAGAACTTGATAACTACTAAAAGGGCTACCTCTTTCAAATGAAAAAAATGTCTGCCCCCAGCCCAACAATGAACAAGGCGACAATTTACCCAAATGATTACCTTAACGAAAACGATAAATAAGCTCCCTAAAAACCCTCTTTTAAAAACGAATAAGGGGGAACACAGATTTGAGATGAACATAAAAACCATAACAGGCAACCATCAACAGACCACCCCCCAGGCCCCCTACTTTCTCCATTTTTTCCCCCCTCCCCCAAAGACACAACACGTTCATTCCGCCGGATGATCGCATGGGCGATCGAGATCCGACCCGATCGCTAGGAAGGAGGCCTTGGTGAAGGACCCGGAGCTCATCGCCATGGCCAAGCACTACTTCTCCCGTTTGGAGGCGGGGAGTCGATCGGTCAGCGCGCGGGCCAAGCAGAACTCGGGGGCGGAGTCGGAGTCGCGGGAATCGAAGCAGCGGAGTCGTTTTAGGCGCCCGGGTGGCGTCCCAACAACGGTTGTTTTTTGTTTTCGTGATTGTTTTTTTGGGGAGTTTGGAGATTGAAGAAGCAGAGGGGGAGGGCTGGCTTTGTTTTCCGCGCGGAAATCGGACAAACACCGAGTCGTTGGGTACCCATTGAGTGGCTGTAGGGACACCAAAAGGAAGCCATCCGGTGTGGGGGTTCCCTTTGACATCGGCCCTGGCCCGAAAAGGTGATCACCTTTATTTCTTCTTGTGTCAAAGGCCCAGGGGATGCACCACTTTGCCCCTGGACCTGCGGGGGTGCCTTATATCCTTTGGTTTCAAAGGTTGGGGTTCAAATCCCAGCGAAGATTTGCACCTCAAATCAGGTCACCCTTTGAACTTGAGATCTGTCTCAAACCCGGGGGGCGTTTGGGATGTTGTAAGAAATGAACCACCTTTTGGCTTTGGCCCCTTTGAGAACCACCCAGTCCACCCCAGCACCCTCCCAGAAACAAACATCTTCTCCGCTTATTCCCTGGCCCTCCCCCATTCGAGCCCAGTTTCGTTTGGGTGTTTGTTTTCACCATATGGTCCGCTTTGGCCCAGGGCCGCCCCTTTTGCCGCATCGCAGGCGGCTTCGGCGGAGAGCCTGAGCCGAATCCGCGCGCCCTTCATCACCACCGCCACGCGGGTCGAATGTTTGTTGTGTTAGGCTCTTTGGGTTTTTTACACCAGCACCCGGGCCCAAACGACTGCTTTTGTTTGCCGTACCATGGGGAAAAACAGTTGTTGGGGGGGTGCTGGTAAAAAACATTGCGATTTGCTTCAAGAAACATCCAAACAAACAATGGGTTTTTATAACTAAGGCTAAGAAATGCAACAGACACACACAACCCAATGTGCTTTTGAACGTCAATCCCTGAGTTCCTGCTTGATACGTGAAAGGAAAACCATTTGACTGGCACGCACAAAATCCGGACTTGTTTTGGTCACGAAGTGAGTACTCACTTGCAGCTCAACATGGCAGAAAACGAAAGGGTTTTGGATGCTGAGCGTTTGAAAAGGCCCCCTGCAAAAAACCATCCAGGTTTTCAGCTGGTTCCGCCCTCATCTCATCACTTTGGCTTCGGATTCAGTGCACCAGTTCCAGCTTGAGTTAGGGCCAACAAAGCTGCCGTGCTCAAATGGTGATCATGTGTGATAGTCATTGTTTGCAAGTGACGTATTATTGCGCTCTTCATCCAAACCGTGTTCTTTTGTATGGGTTTCCCCCGGAAGGCGAAGGGTGAACATGCAATCCTGCTTCTTGGGGGGGTCTAGCAAATCTCACTTCATTGGAACCCGCCCAAAGCCCCGAGTGCTTCGGAACACCAAAGCAACCTTTTGGGCCTGCAAAACACGGGCCTGTTCAACAGCGGCACGAAGTCCCCGTTTGTTTCGATGATCCGCCAGCCAAACACGGCCTGTGCGTTTTCTGTGCAAAGGGTCACTAAACAGCCGGCGGGGGAAGGGGGCGGAAGGGGGGGGGAAGGGGGGGGGAAGGGGGGGTAGGGGGGGGGTAGGGCTGGCTGGCCTGTGAGAAATACCGAAGGTGGATCAGAGCATCGATGTGAACCAGGCCTGGGAGTTCTACGTGCATTGGCTGGCCAGCATCATGTGGGTGGTCACCGCAGGAGCGTACGGAGCCGCCATGCTCGGATGCAGAAATAGAGGTTCAACCGTTTGTTTCTCCGTTTTTGGTGTCCAAAAAGCAGGGGACGCCCTTTTGGGGTGTGCTTAAGGAGCCTCAAGCGGAAGCCAGCAAATTCCTGGGGCTCAGATTGCTTGTTGGTTTTTGCTTTGTTGGACCTACGAAAGTGGTGCGGGCACCAGCAAACTGCAACTTTTGGAAGGGGAAGTCAAGTGACTCCTTTTCGGAAGCATCAAGACTGTGATTAGGGCAGCCATTGAAAACGGGCCTGGATTCTCATGACACCTCCCTTGGTGTATGGCTATGTCCTGCATAAGGGAATCCTTTTTGAAAGGGTTGACCATGTGTTTGCTTCCGGTATTTGAGACAACCTGATAGGGAATTCCAGCCCCTTGTGTTCACACACTCAGCCTTGGGACAGGGGCGGCAAGGTTCGACACTGACATGCTATCTGGGATGCTGAGACCCGTTGGTGCTATGACCGCATTTGGTCGACATTTGTTTGATATGTGCTTTGATGTTTCTGTTGCTCACGTCATATGGTTGATCACCGTTCGAATAATCCCAACAAGCTTTCAGATTCTCTTGTGTCCATGATCGTCTTAGTGTTCCCACCCTTCTCTGGTGCACGGTTCTGACTTTCAGAAC
>CAUJNA010000624.1:899531-922031 GCA_963377175.1 Effrenium voratum | reverse complement strand
GATTGTGTCCATGGAGCCAGGGCCCTGAGTTAGCCCACGAGAAACCTAGGGATGGGTGCTCCGTGCTCCTAGCCGGGTAGACGCCAAAGGCAACCGAAAGCCTTTGGCTTATGCAAACCACTGTTCTACCCTGCCTTGCTCTTGAGAGCAACCCCGTGCTTTGTGATTTTTTGGATGTCGCTCGAAATCTTGGAAATCGCTGAGGCCGGGGAGAAAAGCCCTTGAACAAAAGGAGGGTGTCCTTTGTTCCCCGTCAATGCCATGCACAAAGGACAAAGGAGAAACACACAAAGGTGTTGTTTCCTTTGTTCCTGTCAAACCCTCCAACAACTGGGATGATTCACCGGTTTCTCCCACACACACACACACCCCCCGGTTTCTCGGTCAGACGTCTTGGAGTATCCGCGAAACTTCATCCTACCGCTAATTGGTGGTTTGGTTTGGTGGCTTGGACGCTCGGGGTGCCTTGCCTATTTGGTGTCAAGGGAACTGGGGTTCAAATCCCCAGAACCTGACTGAGGAATTTTGGAAGACTACTTTCCCGGGAGCCTTTAGTTTCATGTCAGTGGGCAGAAGCCTTTTTGGACCCTCTGGTGGGTTCCATGTTAGTGGGCAATCCATGGCGTTTGTTTTGCTCTCAAGGGAATTGAACCCCAAGGCTCCATGCTAGTGGATAGGAGGGTATCCATTTCGTTCTTTTTTTTGCCTAAGGGAATCGAACCCCAAGTTCCTTAAGCCTTAAGCACCAAACCACTCACCCGGTCAGCTCAGCTGGTCTCGCAGGCTCCTGGGGGAAGATTGGTCCTTCCTGTTCCCGGAGCCCTGGGTGCCTTCAGCGTCCCAGACCCCGAAGAGCGTCTTCCAGGGCTTTCAGTCAGAGCTGTTGGCCATGGCGGAGAGGTGCCCATGCTGCAGCCAACCGGCTTGGTGGATTTGAATTGGTGTCTGTTTCGTCGTTTGGTCTCAGAAGAAACACATATAGACATATAAAATCTCTCTATCTTTATGTACACATATACATGTACCGCATGTGTAGAAACAGTATGTATGTATACATATATATTATATATATGCCAACCCCCCTCCTAGTGTCCCCGTTTTGCTTGATTTGAGCACGCAGGCTGAAGAGTTTAACTAGTTTTGCAGCAGGCTCCACCATTTTGCTTCGTTTGAGCAGACAGTCTGTAGTGTTTTCTCTACTGACTATTCTTGCAGCAGACTTACGCGAAGATACGCAGGCTTGCAGTCCATCACGCGCATGTCATCTAGTTATGGACAGAGAGCAATTCCATTGCACAATTCCAAGAACACAACAATTCCAAGCAAACAGGTATCAACGTGTAGACATGCTAGAAGCCTCAAAACAATATAGAAGCTGGACCCACACAAAGAACATTAGGTACTCATTGCACGCAAATAACTAGAAGGCAGGTGGCCAAACACATACGTAATCTACTCTGTTTGTCGCAAGGTTATGTCCGCACAGCAAATTAGGCGCGTCTTCTTGCAACAAATAGCTGATTCTCTGTGCAATTTCTTTGAGGACGTTTCTCTTCGCAAGGTATCTGGGCAAGTGTCTCCGAGCAAGTTTCTCTGGGCAAGCAACACCTGGGTACCTCTTGCACAAAATAAATGCATACTGTCTGGATTCAAGATTCATCATTGCCCAGGCAAGCTTTCTCCAAAATATTGACTCCAGAAAACAGGCCATAGAAACTGTTTAAGACGAAAGTATAGTGTATGATACGAATTTACTCTGGTTGTGGACAGACCAGAGGAAACTAGCGTTCCAAGCAAGATGCAGACATGCCAGCCCCCCGGAAAATTACAGAAAGGGGACCAACACGTGGGTATCGATGTCCCTCAACAGTTCCCGCAGATAAATGCCGATATTTCGATTTCAGGGGGGGATGCATGGATCCAAGATTTCCCTCAACAGTCCCCAGCGACTTTGGATCTTGATCCAGGGTCTAAAACTGGCATAAAGAAATCTGAATCCCGGTATGTCTACATCTGAATACCAGTTTTTAGAATTATGGCACACCCATGTCTTTGGTGCCCACTGATGGCTAAAAGAATCGAGCATCCCGGAAAGCATTGCTAAAATGCAGAGAAATGGGGGCACCAGGGGGGTGCCATGTAGATGTATGTCTGTATATATGGATGTTTGCGGATGTAGTGCCTGCCGCAAAAACATGGATGGTCACCAGCACCCTCCGACTACTTCCCTGTGGCCGGCAGATAGAATTTTCAACAAATAGACCGCAGTTAGAAAAGCTAATGTCTTTCTTTTGTTTGCGGGATGTTGCGGGATGCCCATGATCATGACTCGCAAGTGACAGCGTGTCAGCAACGTGCAGTAGCAAGCAAGTTCTATGTAGTGACCCGCATGGACTTGGGTGTCATTGCGTGCCACCTTCGTGTCACCTGAGTGTGACCTGCGTGTCACGGCGTCTCACGCGCATGTCACCTGCGTGTCACCGCGTGTCACCTTTGTGTCGCGGCTTGGGATGGGGTTTTGGGATATTAGTTTGTTTATTTGCCTTATTTGCGGAACTACCGCCAAATAGACGGTAGTCACGAAAATAAAGCGAAAGCAGTAGTCGGAGGGCACTGGTGTTCCCATTTTGCTTGCCTCTCTGGTTCTGGTTCGCTTTGGAAGGGGCGCCCGATTTGTGTTTGGCAGCGGCAGTGTTGAATTGTTTTGCAAACGCACGCGCACACACACACACATATATATATATATATATATATACTGGGATAGGGTCGTACTTATAACTTGAGCTACAAGTTACTACAAGTGGACTTATAACGTGGGACAAGTGGACTTATAAGTTTGCTAAGTCCGAGTCCTAGTTATAAGTTACTTGTCTAGGGTTAACTTAGATAGGCCCACTTATAAGTTCGAGCTAAGTTCCGTGTGCCGGGACTTAGAATGAACTTAGCTGGAACTTAGCTTTCTTGCACCATTTTAGGAAAAACAGCTTTTTGGCATCCAGCGTTTGCGGAACAATGCCCAAAACGAGTTTGCCTGGCTGAGTCTTGACGCGCGTCCTCATGCGAACAAAAAGCACGCGCGCTTTACTCCTGACGTGTCGCAGAGCACATCGCTGAACGCGAGTCCAAACCTTACACCGGGCGTTGCGTGCGTATATTTTTTCGAATACGACAGGTCGGCATATCGCAGCGGCTGGTCGGCTCAGACTGCACTCGCGGCTGGCCCGCGCAGATGCCCAGCGTTGGTCCGCTCAGACTGCACTCGCGGCTGGCCCGCGCAGACACCCAGCGGCTGGTCCGCTCAGACTGCACTCGCGGCTGGCCCGCGCAGACGCTCTGCACTCGCGGCTGGCCCGCGCAGACTCACATAGCAGCGGGCCCGCTCAGACTCATATAGCGGCGGGCCCGCTCAGATTGCACTCGCGGCTGGCCCGCGAAGATCCACAGCGGCGGGTCCGCTCGAACTGCAGTCAGACTCCAGATGCAGACTCCAGACTCCACACTCCAGACTGCAGACTCCAGACTGCAGACTCCAGACTCCAGACTGCAGACTCCCAGACTGCAGACTCCAGACTGCAGACTGCCAACTCCAGAATCCAGACTGCAGAGTCCAGACTGCAGACTCCAGACTGCAGACTCCAGACTGCAAGCTCCAGACTCCAGCTCCAGAATCCAGACTGCAGACTCCAGATTCCAGACTGCCAACTCCAGACTGCACACTGCAGACTGCAGACCCCACACCGCAGGCGCCAGACTGCAAACTCCAGACTCCAGACTGCAGACTCCAGACTGCAGACTGCCAACTCCAGAAAAAACTGCAGAGTCCAGACTGCAGACTCCAGACTGCAGACTCCGGACTGCGAACTCCAGACTCCAGACTGCAGACTCCAGACTGCAGACTTCAGACTGCAAACTCCAGACTCCAGACTGCAGACTCCAGACTGCAGATTCCAGGCTCCAGAATGCAAACTCCAGACTCCAAACTGCAGACTCCAGACTGCAGACTCCAGACTGCACACTCCAAACTGCAGACTCCAGACTGCAGACTCCAGACTGCAAACTCCAGACTCCAGACTCCAGACTGCCAACTCCAGAATCAAGACTGCAGACTCCAGACTCCAGACTGCAGACTCGAGATTCCAGATTCCAGACTCCAGACTCCACAATCCAGATTCCTGACTCCAGGATCCTGATCATTTTCTGGTGGAATTCGGCCACGGGGCCAAGTTAAGTTATGTTAAGTCGTGGGGACGCAACTGGGCCTCACGGGGAAAGTTTGGCGGTTAAGTTGGTTGAGCTACAATAGGGACTCCACGGCTCCACACGACCCGCCCAGGTTAAGTTACGTTAAGTTTTGTTAAGTTCGAAAAAACTGCACCGGCCTTTCCGGGCTTTGGGGCGGGGCTGTCTGGATGCTGGATTCTGGGGTCTGGACTGTGAATTCTGGAGTCAGGAGTCTGCAGTCTGGAGTCTGCAGTCTGGAATCTGCAGTCTGGAGTCTGGAGTTTGCAGTCTAGAGTCTGCAGTCTGGAGTCTGCAGTCTGGAGTGTGGAGTTTGCAGTCAGCAGTCTGGATTCTGGAGACTTGATTGAGTCTTGCAGCCTTTCATCCGCGCACTCACAATCCAAACATGCAAAAAATCGCAAAGTGCCATCAGACCACCGCTTCAAGTGCCATCTCGAAATAAAAATCAACGCTGAAAATTTCCTGGGCGGACCAGCCGCCAGCGGACAACCGCTTCAAGTGCCATCTCGAAATGAAAATGAACGTGGCAAAAAATAGCTGGGCGGACCGGCCGCCAGCGGAACCACCGCTACAATGATATATCATCAAACGAGAAGCAAAACGGGCGGACCGGCCGCCGGCGGAGATACCGCCCCATGCGACTATATTAAGGCGGACCGGCCGCCAGCGGAGACACCGCTATAGAAACGAATCGCACAACAAAATTCAACCGAGTCAATCAGTGCAAAAAATGCTCCGGCTCCATCGAGCCAAGCGTGCGAAGCAGCGCGAACTGTTTGGCGTAAACTGCATGCGCGCGCGCCTGCCCTGCTGCGTTGAGTCACACGAAAATGTGTGCTTTCCAGCGCGTAATGCTTCATCACTGCCATGCTTCAAAACGCATGTGTTTGCCAACTCAATGAACTTAGAATGAACTTAGCGGACTTAGAAAAACCTCTTTTCTAAGTTCAAGATAAGTTACTTATAAACCCAAGCTAAGTGCTAAGTCACTTGTAACTCCAGCGCAAGTACGACCCTATCCCAGTATACACACGTGTAATTACATACATTTTTTGCGCATGCATATTTTTTGAAGTATTGTTTACGGTCACTACCATTTGCGTGACTGTTCCAAACGCGTGCGTTGGAACCTGCGGAAAACCAATATGACAAGGGGGCAAAGCATGAAACCTTGCAACCCCGCACGTGCTCGCCTCCTTTTCCATGAACATCCATCCATGTTTGTATGTTCGTCTTTTCATCTGATTTGGCGTGATGCTTAAAACCATATCGCACTCTCTGCAGGTGCGACAAGTACAACGAGCTGGCGCCCACGCGAGCTTTCCCCGACTGCTTCCCAGTGTACACCTGCAACCCCCGAGTCTTGGAGACCTCTGTCAGTGTTTGACCGGCAATTGACTGGCGAATAGCTGTGAGTCGATGTGAGCCGGCGTAAGGCGCCACAAACTGTTTTGCATGTTGCTACCGCCACCAAATGGTGGACGGTAGGAGCCTGGCACATATCAAGCCAGACCGAGGTAACCCTCAAGCTATGTTGGGAAACCCGCACAACATGTTTCAACTTCAGCCAAGGGCCCGGTTCGCCCGTTGGTCGTCCTATTTCTCCCATGGCTTCCCTCGTTCACATGCTCTGCACTTCACCCGAAAAGGCCGGAGGATACTTGGGGGTCTGAGTTCGCTGCGCAGATTTTGCTCAGACCTTCAGTGCTGCACTTCGTCTTTTTTTGTGGAAGGTGTTCCCTTAAAACAAACTACCGAAACCAGGCTGCGGAATTTTCACTGGCCAGCGGAGGTTTGGTCTCTAGATGTCCCTTGCACTGACGAGGCAAAATGGCCTCGGTAAGACATGCTCGCGATTTCGCAGAAAGGGGCCCGACGGAATGTGCGGAATGGCGAGGGACTCCCCCCAAAACACAAACTTGGTGACTTCCAATTGGATATCCGTTTCAACCACGGAAGCCGAGTAATTACCCTTGACATTCCTCAACTATGTGCAGCAAAACGTGCTTTTCCAGAATTGTAATTATGGGCCATTGCTTAAAGGCCCTTGATCTTCCTTAGATACACATCCTATGAGCAGCTTGTAGCAGCACTACCCCCTTTGTCAAGGCTTCACTCCTTGGCTGCAAAGCCCAGCCATAGAGATATTTCACATCCTGCCAAAAAGCAGGGTGGCAGGTTCTCTGTGGCGACTCAGATGTATTCGGGCTCTGTATTTTTGTTTTTACCTTTTGAACGTCAGCCTTAGTGAGGTAGCCCTCAATTGGCATTTGGGATTGGTGATTTGAACCGCTGGTTCTGGCAGGGAGGTAAATGGGAAACCACCCGAACCTCTAAACCACCGGAATCTAAACCAACAATTAGAGGGAAGCTGGTTCAAGCGAGTTTCCTTGAAGTGGGGTGGTGTTCCTTTTTGTTCAACCCTGTTCTTAGGTTTCGCACTTACGACCAGGGAAGCGGGATATGGGGCCTGTGAATTTTTCGGGGATATGTGCTTGTCTCAACATCGGGAGCACACCAAACGCCTGTGGGAATCGGATTCCTGTCTTCCAGGCCGGGGCTGAAGTGGGTGTGTCAGTCAGCACGCAAAGCCGGCTTCCACCAAACAACCCCCAATAAAAAGCAAAGTATGGACTTGTTGATATAGTAGCGGCATGTGTGTGTTTAAAGCGAAACCAACGGAAAAAGCCAAAAGAAGGGAAGCCAAAAGAAACCCTCGTTTGCTTAAAGGGCAACTGAACACCCATGATTTTGTTGGGGCCCCCTTTGCCACACCTTTCAAGCGAATCCATCGGCTTATCGCCAGATGTCCAAATGCCTGGCCTTGGCTTTGGTGGCGATTGCCAGCGCGCAGGCGACCAGACGAAAAGCAGGGGTGTTGGGTGGGGCTTTGGGTGGGGCTTTGGTTTACTCAGTCGCCCAAAGCGAATCCACCTGTTACCCTCCCACCAGCCAACATGGAAGTGCACAGACCCCTGTAGAAAGACTACTTTCCTCTTGGAAAGGGCCTTTTTTGCACTTCGTGCTAGTTGGTGGGAGGGTAACCTTTTGGTTTTCCAATTTTGGTCTATTGTTCCACAAGGTTCCTTTGGGCAGCTGAGTTCACCCCGTTTACCCCCATTCAAACGGTTTGCTGGGGGTTTCGTCAGGAGTTCTAGTGCTGTTGGTGGACGGAATTATGATTCCCCAATGGTTTCCCATGGAGTCAAAGTGGTGCAAGATTTTGTCCAAAGTAGCTGGAACCAAATCAATGTTCAGACTTTAATCAAACACACCACCCGGGTCCCAACCCTTTGGTTCCAAAGGGGACTTGGGGGAAAGCTGCAAAGTTGGGGGGGTGCTGGTTATGTCTGCGTTTTTGTCTACAAAGAGGGACGCCCCAAGCCTTCAATAGTCCGCCCTTTTTAAATACCCCCCCTCCAACAATCATGGCAGCTGACGATCGGAGGGTACCCTCGTACCCTTTCAAGAATATGGCAAGCACAATGTGCCCAAGAAAGAACCAGGGCTTCTCAAATCCCCAAGCCAATCCGAACCAACACTCCTCTTAACAATCATGGAACCCCAAAACGTCCACTTCCGTGATTGTTGGAAAGAGGGTGTCTGAGAAACAAAGTTTCAGGACAATCTCCAGGAAGTAAGGCACACACTCACAGAAAGCAGGGGGACTTGGTTGATGATCTGGAGATTTTCGTGGAGTTGTTTTTAACGTGCTCCCCAACTACTGACTATCAAGGTTATTGCGTTGACTCTTTCTGCAGGTTGCCAAAGTCAGGAACCATGTCTGTTTCCCTTCCCTTGAACCTAGCACTTGGGGTTGACTTTACCACCAAGCAAAAAGAGGCCAATACTACCGCAAGGGAAAATTGAATACATGTAAGTATGCATCCTCTTCATATCATGTTTGTACTATTCCCTGGGGGTGGTTTGGTAGTGAAAGCACGTTTGGACCGGTTCCGCTGGCGCGTTTCTTGTTAAGCCCGTGCTTTTCTTTTGTTTTCTCTCTTTTTTTTCTTTCCTTTTTTCGGTTCCGCGGTATCCAACCCAGGGTGTGTTTCGCAACAAGTTGTCCAAAGCCAATCGGCCGGATCTGGCCTTTTGGTTTTCTTATTGTCGACGTCGAATAAAAATGCTTCGGTTTTCCAGTTGGTTTCCCTTTAGGCCAACTGTAACCAACCTCAAACCAGAGGTTCCTCAAACGCGTTTCGGAAGGCCCCCAGACCCATTCTTCGTCGACGCGGGTTCTTCAGATATGCCTGGAACTCACTGACCAAGCTGTTGCTTTCAACACATTGAATGCAAAGGATTGAGCAACGCCCGAACGGGAATCCCGGATTTCCCAGAATGCAGGGTGTGAAAAATATGCGGAATCCCTTTGTGCGGTTGGTTTCAAGGGCAAACAAAGGCAAACCGTAGCCAAAACGGGGGTCCACTAGAAAAGCCATATCAGGCGGTGCAAAGACCAAAACCTGCGTAATTTTCCCGAGCTCCTTAATTTTGAGCCACAGCCGTATCGACCCTTCACAGTATTCCTTGCCTGCCAGCTGGACGACGAGTGCGAGGGCGCAGGCGGCGCGGGCTGCGCGCTGCAAGCGATCCAGCTGCGCGCGCGGGCGACAGGCAAGCTTGGGATCTCCGATCTGGCCCGGAGTGATGTGAACGGATCGATCCGGCACTTGAAAAGCAAAGAAGAGACAACTTCGAGTGGTTTGACCAGCAACTTCTAGTTTCTGCCTTCGAGCTTCAGTGGTGTGACAAGTTGTCCGGGAGAGGAAGATGTGCATGTGCTTCTTCGGCTGACTCATTCAAATTTGGCCTCTGGAGTCGTTTGGGCTCTCCTTTGTTGCACCCTTTGTGCTTGCCGATTGCTAAAGCTGGCCCAAAACGGTTGATCTAACCAAAGGGCACCATTTTCTCTACTCCAACCCCCTTGAAGTGGGTGTCACTCGGAAACCCATTGACTTGCTGGAGCGATAGGGAATGATCAGTGGAATGACACCTATAATTCAACCATCCAATTGGTGGTTTCCTTTAAGGGAATCGCTGGGTTCATTCCATGTCTCACCCACCTATCGCTCCGGCACGAAGTTCGGGCGCTCAGATCTGCTCCCTAGCCCCGCCCCGCTCTTCGCGCCCCCCGCGCATCCCGGATGCGACGAGGCGGGGACGCGGAGTCCCTGCACCTCAGCAGCTTCGGCGAGGAGCCTTCGGATGAGCTGCGGCTCGGCTCGGTTTGGAGCGAGCGAGGATCGGCTCGGTGGGTGGTGCCACTGCGCAAGACCCAGCGACTCACCCATGTTGGGTTCACATATCTTGGTTGCTCAAGGCGATGGCCCTTTGACTTCCAGGGCCCTCGGGAAGGTGAGGGCTGTCCGAAGCGATGTTGTATTCGGAAAGACAAAATATATAATATTTTGTTGTTTTCCAAATGGGCCAAGTTGGGGGGAAGTACATGGCAGGCCTGACAGCCCCAACATCGCCCGCCTTCCATGAGGCTGTGGACAAAGTACCAGTTCTTCTTGAAGCAGTTCCGTGCCGAGCTGAGTGAGCCGGTTAGCACTTCTTCGGTTTTGTTTGGTGGGCGCTGCAAAAAATGCCAAGCAGCTAGCTTTGCCAGCATGCCAGGGTTACTTTTGGTTTGATGGGGAATGCGCCATTAGAGGTGTTGGTGTGCCAGTGGAATTGTTGGCCCCCGCGCTGAGGACGCCAATATGGCGTCCAGGAACAGGAGCGTAGATTTCTGAATTTCAAAGCCTCCTTCAGGCGCGGGCCCCCGTTCGGAGGGGGGCGGGTTCGCGGGAGCGTCGGTGGCAGAGGTGCTCCAACTTTTAGATTTCTCTTTAAGAAACGAGTAAGAGGCTCGGTTGCAGATGTGATCCAAGTAATCAATTGAGTTGAGTCCCTGAAATGACTTGGATTGCTGGCGTGGGGATTTGAGTTCTCAGCTCGTTTAGAACCACCAAGCCAATTACGGTTGTTCTGACTCTTTGCCAAGTCGCAAACTTGAAAGGATTCTACCTTGTTTCGTCAAAACAGTCCCAAGTGAACACTTGTTGAAGCAGTCAACTCAACCGGGGGCTTTACCCACTGGGTCCCAAGTGAAGGGTTCTCAAGATTAGTCTTGGGGGACTTCCCCTCAACCCGCCATCTAGCTGGGGTATTTTTGAGGATGTCACGTTTACAGACAGAAGTCGTCCCAAGTTGTTCAGTGCTTCCACTTCCAATAGGAGGTAGCCAGGGGGGAGCATGATGTAAACCCTAAGACTGAAGGGGGAGAACCCCAGTGGGAACTGAATCAATCAAATAGCCATGGATCAAAACCCCGTACCCCGAGTGCACATCCCAATCCCCACTAAAATAGACTAAAATGGTTGGTGCACCTATCCCAAAAAAATGGTACCATTGGTTTTGAACCATGGCCAAAAGGGTTTGACTTGGCAGGACAGCCAAAGAGCTTGCTGGAAAGGATGCTGATAGCGCCTTGGCGAAGCCAGCCTGAAAGGGGCTGGTGGTGCCTAACCCCAGCTGTGACTAGGGCAGCCCCAAAAGGGGTAGCGGTTTCTACCAAGGCCTCGTGGATTTTTGCAGCGTGAAGCGCCCACTTGGAAGGAACAGTGGAGCATCCGAGGTTCTTTTGGCATCAACGGCTGCTTGGCAGGATTTGCCATTCGGCCGTTCGTCTTCCTGTGTCCCTCTGGTGTGAACTAATTGCGGGGTTGTTTCCCTTCACACCATCATTCAGAGGGTAAATTTGAGGCAGTCACTGTTGTGCACCACTGTGGGCCAAATCAAGGACCGAACTTCAGATTGGTTGAACATCTGGGAACGGATTCCTTGGTTTGGAGACAGGGTTGCGATGTGCCCACCGTTGTGCAAGGTGTCTACGGAGCAAATCCTGTTTGGAAGTCGATGCCTCCTGCTCCAGGTCAGTTGATGTCAGTCCCTTGCATTGACCTCCATTTCAGGGGTAAACACTTGTCAAATCATCGTGCACAAGCGGCAGCAATACCGACTTGGCTTGCTTTCCACGCATTCTCATCTTTGGACTGACAAATAGATTTGGCGGTTGCTGCTTTTCAAAGGCTATTCCCCTCCCACCAAGATGGACGCCAAGACCCATCAAGACCCCCTCCTCCAACACAAAGCTGAGTATATAATCCACGCCCTGGATGAATCAACCCGTCCTAAAGAAATAGGGAGGGTGTTTTTTCCTCCAGACGTGATGAATCCCCACTAAACGTTGACCCGTTAACCAACCAGAGTTTACTCCGCGGTTTCCATACCCTGTGTGAGACCCTGTATGTAGCTTTATGGCTATTGGGTTGGATCTTTGGACTTTAACTTTGTGGGAAAATGTGGAATTTCCATTGGACCCACAAAAGTTAGCTTTTCGCAGAGCGGTCAACAGCAACCAAAATGGATGTGTCTTTCTTTTAGGGTAGCCCTAGAATGGCTGGTTTTCCTTTTGGTTTCCCTTTGACAAAACAAAGGTACTAACTCCAAAAAGCGACACGCCCAAGTGGCCAGTCGTCGCCTCGAAACCCGAAAGTCCCGGTTTGAGGGTGCGGATCAGGCATGGCCGACTTTGATGCAACGGAGAAGCCCACACGTGGCTTTCACG
Organism: Effrenium voratum; assembly: GCA_963377175.1. Lineage (NCBI taxonomy): Eukaryota > Dinophyceae > Suessiales > Symbiodiniaceae > Effrenium > Effrenium voratum. The sequence goes on along the minus strand of CAUJNA010000624.1, from coordinate 910,168 downwards.
TGAAGCAGCTTTCGTGCCCTGGATGCCTCGTTTCTTCCCGAAGAAAGCCGACCAGGTACCATTTTTGGGTAGGTGCACCACCCATTTTAGTCTATTTTAGTGGGCATTGGGCACATGGGAGCAAGTCACTAGTTAATTAGTTTTGAGAAAACTAACTATTGGCTTGGCCCAACGATTGCTTCGCCAGGACAAACAAACTTATGGCCGTCTACGGAACCTTTGTTACTCTGGAGAACAAACGTTTCTTCCGAACTCACGCTTATATTCTTCTGTCGCATGTGCGGAAACGTTGATTTCCAATAGAGGAACAAACGTTTTGAATGGCTACTTTGGAAACTTGGAAAACAAACGTTTCATCGCAGAGCTTAGTTTGTTTGTTTTCTGGGAAACTCTGAAAGGAAACTCACGAATAAAAGGTTAGTTTCGCATACCAAACATACTTTCCGGACAAACTATTGTTTCAATCAATCCTTTCGTGAACTCGGGCTGTAAGTTTGTTTCATTACGCGCAGACTCAAGTTTCGGAGGTAGGTTTGTTGTGTCCGCCGAAACGTTTGTTTCTAAACCTGTGTTTTGGTCTAGGCAAACGCTTGTTTCGAAACATCTGTTTGTTTTATTCGGGACGGCGGCTTCGCTACCTTTGCGGCTCTTCTGCAGCCACGGCCACTGGCTCCGAATGTGACCGATATGCGGTGTTTGTGCGTGTTGTATGCATTGTCCACGCATGATTCCTAGGAAACTGTTAGCCTTTCTTCGTCTTGCTCTGCGTGTGGCATGCGTTTCTGTTTGCGCTTTAGATGCAGCCGGTATGCAGATGAGTGCCGGGGCTGAGTTGGAGCGGAGCTGAGCAGATGAGAACCGGATGGTCGCCGGGTCGGAGCCGGAGCTGAGCCGAAGGCGGAGCCGAGGCGGAGCGGAGGTGGATCAACACGAGAGCTGGCTGGACGGGTGCTGGAGAAAGTGCGCGATTACAGGCAACGGTCACAAAGCCGAACAACAGCGTGATAAAGAAGCGGGGGGTTTGGGGGGGGGGCGCAGCCCAGTAAGAAAAGCCCCTAAACCCACCTGAGGCCCCTAAAATCTTCTTTTTTCAGCACCACTTGGAGAAATGATGTTTTTTGTTTGAAAATCTGTGCACCAGATCGGTTTTTCAGCACCAGAGAGGCTTTCAGAGCAACAATTTTGCAACGCACATGCTTAGTTTGACGTAAATTGTACGACATGTGAACAGTTTGCGAACGGGCTTATTTAAACGGGCTTTGAACGCTTTACGAGTGGTATTTCCAACACCGAAGCCTAAGCACGGCCCATGACATGACGCAAGAAGAACGTAAACATGCACTGGACTACGCGAGAGTCACGCAATTGATGGTGTTCCAACAAGCGACGTCAGCAAGACCTCGGGCAAACCCGAACGGTTTTTGTAGCACCAGTGTTGATATTTCCACATGAGGAAGGCAAAACGATATTGTCCTGAAAAACGATCAAATTCAACATTTTTGGGGCAGCGGGTAGAAGAGAAAGCACGTGTTACTAACAAGGAAACAGCACCCCCCCCCTTCCAAACAACAATCCGCACCCCCCAGCCGCCAACAGCAACCCCCCGTTGTTGTTCGAGCATCCCCCCAACCACAATCCTGAATAAGTAATTACTCTCCCCCCCCCCCGCATTGTTCGAAAAATCAGAACCCCCTGCCCCTCAATAACAAATCCACCCTCCGCTGGTATTGTTGCAACAGTTACTCCCCCTCCCCACACAAACAATTCCCGCCGCCCAATGGTTCTTCTCAACCATGACCCACCCCGCTTGTTCAGATGGTCTCTGGTTGGGGGGGCGCAGTCTCCGTCGCAAAAAGGGTCCAATGGAATAAGAACGCGGCGCATTACACGCAACTTTGCGCAGATGAACTTAACAACTGCCAAGCCACTTGGTGGTGTTGCTGGTGATGCTAGGGGTATCATTTGTGATGCTGGAGATGTTTGGCTGCACGTGCTTTCCGACCCTGGAAACATTAGTTTACCATCGCTGAAACTAACCTTTCAAACGGTTTGTTTCTGGGCGCCCCCTTCCCCCGAGGCCAGAAAGATTAGTTTCCAACTGAAAAAACTAACTTTTCCGGCTCCAAAACCTTTGTTTTCGAGCCCCTGAACTAACTTTTTCTCGGCCAGGTGAACCTTAGTAATTCCTTGAGAAAACAAACTTTCTTTGTCTGAGTTAGTTTGTTTCCCAGCCCTGGGGCGGCCGGCGCCCTGTCACTGAGTTTCACACAAAGGGTTTCCATTTGGGTTAAGTAACTTCTCTCTTGCTCCATACTCGGATTGGGATGTTCACGGGATTTTGGCACATGGCCGTTTGAGAAGGGGTCATCGCAGTTTCCCTTAAAAGAACCCCCTGTCATTTGCAACTTGCTGGTTTCCAGTTTCCACAACGAGCCACTCGTCTCTGGATCAACTTGGGAAAACGAGTGACCCCGTGTTGTTTGCTTCGTGTCCCTTGGCCCAAGCTTGCATCCGGCCATGTGACTGTGTGAGCAGGGGGAAACCCCGAAACAATATTACCAGACTTCTGGTTTGGGTCTCCGTCATGTTCCATGTCCAGAATTTTGTTTCATGTTTAGAGCCGGAAGTCCGGCCAAGCGAAGAGAACGCCAACCATGTTTCAGAGGGTGTTTTGGAAGACTAGAATCATCTTGACATGCCTTTCGTCCATGGAAAACAGGTCGCACGGGTGATTCTCCAACGTCGTAGTTGCTTAGCAGATTCCAAAAGGGTGGCAACCGTCCCACCAAATCCCGTTTCCACCGTTCGAGTCACTGGGCAGACAAGGGTGTCCCTTCGGAGTTGCCCGCGGCCAGTTTTTCCTTTTCTGAAGCCTTAAACCTCGCACTGCCCTCAAAACCCCCCCCGTCCCCTTCCAAAAGGCTAAATTATGTTTTGTGGAGTGGGGGAACTACAGGGATAGCTAATCACCAATATTTTCCTTCCACAACCATGACTAAACTTGGTTGTAAAGTACCCCACTCAGCCTTACCTTGGACCCAGTTGCGCAGTCGTGCCCTTTTTTTCCCGTTTTTTTTTTGGAAGGGAAACCCGTTAAAGTCAACCAACCAAAAAACCATCGGATGCCGGTTCTTTTCTTTTCCCATGGACATCCACTGGGCATCGCATCTAGCCAAGGGAGCAGCTGGCGACACTGGGCTCGGCCATGAAGGCGGGGGCGGGGGCAGGGGGAGAGGGGGGTTTGAGGGGGGTTTGAGGGGGGGGGGAATGGCTCGGTGCCTTGAGAAGCGGCGCATTCCTTATTTTGCGGTTTTATTTTTATGCATGAATTGATATGTGTATATATAGATATGTATGCATACATCTATAATGCACCTATAATTGAGGGTAGTGAAAGAAATGGAATCCTTCAGTGAAGTTAGGGATTTGCTGGAGAGTTTTCTAAAGCATCAGTCGCAAAGACAAGGGCATCCCTGAAAAGGCTGCCCTTTGAGGCGAGGGGCTGACAATCTGAAATGAATACATGCATTCGCCTTGGATGGCTTAGCCTGGTCGTAAAGTTCCCCACAAACCTTTTGGATGCTTCTTTTTTGAAGTGTTACCCTTTGTGAGGTTTGTTTAAAGAAAACCAACAACTACTACACGAGCAAGATATGGCCCCAAGATATGGTTGTTGTGGCAAAAAGCGGATTTCCGAAGCCATTGAATGGGAAGCATCAAGTGTTGTGGGTCAAGGGGCATCCATGAGGCATAAGAATGAATAAGCAGTGCAAAAGTTGTATGATAGAAGCGTGCATGCGAGGTAGTATGTGATGTGGACATTGCACCGCAAACATATTCCCCATCACGCAGTCTCCGACCCGGCCATGAGGCTTTCAAGGCACCCAAGGAGAACCTCACGGACGTGACGGCCATCAACTGGCGCTTGACACGGGCGGGGCACCCGACTGAAACGCTCTTGAGCAATGTATGGCACGCCGAAGAAAGGACCAGTCGTTTGCAGTTTGCACCCGTGGGCACAAGAAACATGTGATTGGGTGAGGTGTCATTTCATGCAGACATACAGTCAGAATAGTGGCCAACTCCTTGCACCCCGGCGTGCAATTCACGATGCCATGGAGAGAGCGACGCTTCAGCTTTGGGGAAGCCAGCCACTCGCTTGTGGCTTAATTGTCTTGGGCTCAAATCTCAGCAATCGGGGCTTTGCTAGGCATGTCTCGGACTTGAAATGAAACACCAGGAGGGTTCAACATTCTGAAAGGGGGCGTTGCCAACCGTTGCTCGAAGGTTGCAGCAGCTTTTAGCCCTAACATATGTCTAACACGATGCCAGCAAATGGCTGAGATGTATAAGGTTCTCTGTGAAAGTCCAACATACTTGCCCGCTTATCGCATGTATGCAGCTGTATTGCAAATGTGTTGCTTTGCATATGTCTAACGCATAGTGTCCGTTTGTAGGGACTCGAACAGGGGCGAAAATCAATTGAGCAGCGCCCCAACCCAAAGGGGCTGGTTTAGCGGGTGGTTGCCTGGTTTAGTTCGGATACCGCTTAAACCTTCATACCCACGTTGGTAGAATCAGCAGGATGGGTTTTGGGCGCTTCTCAAATGGAAGCTCCGGCTTTCGCGGATAGTTTGGGCCGTCTCTTCCAGATTCCCTGAAGCACGCTTCTTTGTTTCTCACACGTGGACCCCGGCATTCAGAGCGCAGCTTTCACACACCTAAGGCTTGCGACAGAGACTGTGTCATATTGGAATATTGTTTGAACCGAATCTGAAGACAAACAGGCAGGGTTTGGCAGAGGTCCTAAAATATTTTGTTGTTCTTTCCCTTGTGATTGGGGTAATTCATGTTTTTTGTAATGGTGGAAATTTCGGGAGCCCTTTTTTGTGCGGCCCAAATTTGTGCCTTTTTCCCATTGGGATTGATCCTTGGCGAGGCCCTCAGGCTCGCGACTCGCGACTCGGGAGGCGATCAGCCCGGTGAAGAACCAGGGCGCCTGTGGAGCGTGCTGGGCCTTCGTGACGGCGGAGGAGGTGGAGTCCTTGTCCGGGGCCCTGGATGTGTCGGCTGAGAAGGAGGCGCCAAGGTCGACCCTGAGTCACGGTTTCAGGGGGGATCCCCGGATCCCCAAAAGAAAAACTGGTGAATAAACCCCCCCACACTTGGGGGATCCCTGTTGAATGGCGATTCCTTCTTGCAGGGAACCCTACTGATTAATAACTTGGGTGGGAGGGGGTGTGGGTCATTAATCAGGCAAATATGATTTGCTCCGCTTCCTGAAGTCAAAAAGGGGTGGACAAAATTGATTTAGGTTGTACACGACTTTTTTCTCAAGATGGACTTCGGAGCCCTTTTTGGTGTTTGAAGGGAAACGCAAAGGACACCTTTGCCATTGGGGCCGCTGTTGTGAGAAGCCCCCCCATATTTTTTGCTCAACTTCTGAAACTCAACATTTCGTTGTGTTTCATCCGCCCGCTGTATCAATCAACTGCCTCCCCCCCCCAAAAAAGAAGAAGAAACAAAACGCTCGCCGCTCCCCATTTTCGTCGGTGGCATGTTTTGGGGCCTCCCTCAAAGGCGGGTGCACTGCGATCCAAAGCTAAGCCGCAAACCATCTTTAGTTTTGGAGATGCGGACCTATTGGTGTAGGCCCTTGCCAAGTTTCCAAGGGAACGACTGGTTCGACATATAGTTGCCTTGCTGAACGGAAGTGTTGTGTATGACTGAGCAATTTTCTCTAGATGTGGCTTGTAGGATTTGCCCTGAAATGCCCTGCAAGGGTCTTTGGTTTTAAATCTTGTCTTCGGGTCGATTGAATTGACCCTTGTAGCCGAAGCAGGTCATAGTTCCTAATAGTTTACTCCTGTGATCATGGCTAATTTTGGTTTGACGCACCCCGAACTCCCAACCCTCTTATTTTGGTTCAAACCACCCTTTCTTCAACACCTTCATGATATAGCCTCTATTAGGCGGAATTCGCACCAGGTACACTCTGTGGCAAGGCGGCGGTGGCCCAGGCTACTCAGAGATCTTCTCCGCCCCTCGGAGAGAACTCGACGCCGCACTTCCGGGGGTTCTTGGATGTGAGGTGCCAGCTCGGGGCGGGGTTACCATAGACATTTGGGTATGGGTCAAAATTCAACCACCGGGGGACCGCAGGCTTTAGTCTTTGGTTCCATTTACCGGTTCTATTTTGGGCACCTATTTTTGACCCACAGCCATTTTTGCCCTTGACACCTTTTTTGCCCTAGGAGATCCTAGGAGCAAAGATGAGAACTAAACGGCCTATAAATTGGTTTCAAAACATAGCTGTTGGGCGTTGGTGAGCTGTTCCTGATGATTTCAGGCCTGATTTGGTGTTGGCTGCAAATTGGCAACTGTGGGTTGACATTGGATTTGATTGGCGGATTGGTGCAAGGTGCCCGGACATTACATCCTGTTTCCATATCCCCAGCTAGTTGAAAGAAAGGATGAGTCTGAAGCGTTGCACATGAGCCCTATGCAAGTGAATGGTTGACGTCATCGGTCCCTGATCCGGCAATGTCGGATTGCAGATTAGGATTCACGATTCCCAGATTTAACTCTGAGCCCCTGTGCTCACAATTGCTTTCGGGTGCGGTTGCGTGTTCAACCACAACTTACAGACTTAGAGGAACTTATGTGCGTCATTGACCCATTGTGCAGGTGGAATCGTGTCGTTGACCTATTGTGCAGGTGGAATCACTGGGATACCCAAGAGTCCCTGATAAATTAGGCAATTCTTAGATGGTTTTTGCTACCCTCAGCCCACTTCCCTCAAGCGCAAACTGAACTAGTATAAATTTTACATTATATTATATTTTACCACATTCCATATGATTTTGGATTTATACAGTGGCTCTACACCAGGTTGTATACCCCATCTTTCCCTTGGAGTTACCCCGCGCACAAACATGCAACCCCCCCTTTAGTCAGGCTCCCTTACACCGTGGATGGGCGCACTTGTCCTTGGGAAACATGGGGTGTACAACCCGCGAGATTGCATAGAACTTTAGAAAGGATGTGTATACTTACTTGATTGTTTGATCTAGAATGTCACTAGTATTTATATATCGATATGTATATATATATATGTATGCATACTGATTTGTATAGATACATACATATCGATATATATATATATATACATATTGATATATATATATATATATATATATATGTATGTATGTATGTGTCTAAGTTCAACTATGTTTGGGAGGGGAGTAGCGAACACCATCTTAGAGCCATGCGTTCAAGGCACAGCAGCTGATCAGTTGTGACGAAGTGGCGGACGGATGTGGGGGTGGCAACCCAGTGGACGGATATGGCGACTTGGTGAGGAGAGAGAGCAAGAGAGGGAGAGAGGGAGAGAGGGAGAGAGGGAGAGAGGGAGAGAGGGAGAGAGGGAGAGAGGGAGAGAGGGAGAGAGGGAGAGAGGGAGAGAGGGAGAGAGAGAGAGAGGGAAGAGGCAGAGGGAGGGAGAGAGAGAGAGAGAGAGAGAGAGAGAGAGAGGGAGAGAGAGGGAGAGATAAGGAAAGGAACCACATTGGGGGAGAGAGAGAGAGAGATTGATTGATTGATTTGAGCTTGGCTGGCGTCCAGTGGTCACCTTCTCGCTTGCCCGCTTGTTGGTCAATCTTTCGTCACGGACCCAAGAGGTTAGGCATTTATTTTTGGGTCCCTTTCTGGGGCGAGCCTTTCTTCCCTTCTTCTTGAGGTTTCCCTAAAAATCAGGGGAAGCGTTGTCCAAGTCAGAAACTGGGCTCTTTAGCTTACTGCCGAACGGAGGTGACTTTGATAGTAAAACCATGTGGCTATTTTTGGAGGAGTGAGCCCCTTCAACGAATGGAGCACCATTTCAAACAACTCGACGTTTTGGGGCCAATTTATCGAGAAAGTGAGCTGGCAACATCTGACATGCAAGGAGGTCCGCGATGTCCGCGCGAGACGAACCAGGAAAGTCCAGATAAGGCCTACATAATTGGAACCTGGTTGTGACCTGCTTCAAAACCAGCTTCAGTCCTGGTTCCGGGGGGAATGTGTGCATTTGTCCCGGCATTTGCTCACACCTGGCTGCTCGGCACGCAGTTTTTTTTTCCCCGAAGCCGTCTCAGAGTGGCCAAAAACCTGAAGGACTTTTTAGGATTTAGGGTTTTGCCAGCCATTCGAATTTCACGCCCAGCGTCTAAAGGTTTACTGACTTCAGCACAAATGTTGGTTTCCACTTCGAGAGGTTCACTCAGCCTTGTATTTTTCGGGCCGTCTCCCGTTTTCGGACTTGCGCCGGATTGCCTTTGAGCGACACGCTAAGCTTACATCGTCAAGAGCAAGGTCGGCCTGGTGCAGGAGGCTTACTGGCCCTACGAAGGAGCGGATCGTCAGGGAAAATTAGGGGCTCGGAGAAACCCCCAAAGCACTTAGAAGTTCGCCCAGCCATCACTTGGCCTTCACCGGGCGGGGGTCATGCCCAGGCTCATCACAACGGTCAATCTTGAAACTTTTGGATTATTTTGGCTTTTAACCCTTTCTGGGCCCTGGGCTTTTGAACAAAAAACACACTGGGAATCGTCCCCTCCTTCCTGGTTTTGGTTCAGAGGCTTCAGGGTACACCCTCAAAATGACTGCGCTTGACGAAGCTTCTAGTCGCCGTAGGCGGATTTCTGCCCATGGAGAAGTGCGACTACAAGTCCTGCACGAAGCCATGCAACAAGGACCTGCCGCTCGACTGCAAGTCGTTGAGCACAAAAGAACCCCACAAACTTTGGAATGGGGGATGGGGGGGAGGACAATTTGGAATTTCATGTATTCCATTGTCTTTTTTGTATTACTGGAGCGCAGTACCATTAGTCGGGGAGAAATGCAGCGACTTTCACGTACGTGAACCCGAATCAAAATGGTGGACCCCGGGTTGGGTATTTTTTGAAGCGAAAGCCAGAAGAAAACATCACGTGAATCCATGTTTTTGCCATAGACGCCCAGGTCTTTGGCATGTGTCACATGTTTTGCTCCGGTGCCCCTGAAACGGGGTATTGTTTGCTGGTTGCATGTCTAATTCTGCTGTTGCATTGCTGCTTGCCGAAACATGCACTGAATTCTTACTGGCCAACTTTGCAGGACAGATTGTCTCTGATCTTCTGCAGATTTGTGTCTGCTGACGAAGTGTTTTATCCGCAGGTGTCCCTTGGGTCACTTTGGTTCCCATTTTTCACTGCCAAAGATAGACCTTTGGCACCTGGCTAATGAGATCTTGTAGGTCATGTTTCGGAAAATGGTTTGCGAGAAAAAAACACATTTTCCCGGCACATGGTGTCCATTTTACCTTTTGGCCGGTTTCTTTTCTGCAATTTCCGCGACCAAAGGACACCTAAGCCCTTTCGCTCCAGCTCCCTGACCGGATCTTGGCTAAGGAGCGACGCAGCGCGATTTGAGCTGCCTGGCTCCATGAGTGCGCGAGAAACTTCGAAAATAGCTGGGTGCTACATAGCCCCTATTTGGCCCAGAAGGTCCTAAGTATCCCATTGGGTTTGGTTCGAGGGGATTTGTCAATTACATATTTTTCAAATCCTCAAATATGAAGTACTTGGACCCTCTGGGTGATTAGCTTCTCCAAAAGCAAGCCAGGGAGCTTGTTCTCCCCCACTTGCCACTCAAAAAAACGCCTTTTTCTCCTGAGCTCAGCTCAGGCACGTCATCGGACCGCCCCTGGGCATTTATATGTCCGGGTTCGGCTGAGCGTGCCTCCAGGGCTGGACGAGGGGCTTTTTTCACCGGTTTTCAACCAGAGCGCATCATGGTGTGCGTGTTGTTTCATGTGTTCTTTGAAGGGCTTTGTATGTTTGTTTTGTTTCTTTGCTTGGAGGACATGTTCTGCGTGTTGTTCGCAATTTCTAAAAGTGGAGCGACCTAACATGTTGTGAATGATGGATTGGTCTGAGGGTTGAAACCTCGGGCCGAAATAGAGCAACCCCATTGACGCCTTCGGGTGTTAAACAAGCGCTGCGGCGCAGACGGGCAATGAATTGTTCCGGTCCAATGTCCAACACAAGTTGTCGTCGCCCTCCAAAGGACTCCTTTGCAGTTGAGCCTGTTTCATTATCTCTTGACCCTTTACCAGGCCATGTGCGGGCGGGTGATGTGCGCAAGGCGTTTGTTCGGCTGGAGCTGTTTTACGCTCAGCATACGGTTGAATTTACTTTTGATTGCGCGCACATACCGACGCGAACCTGCGTAGCAAAGATACCCACCACATCCGGATCAATGACTACAAGCATTTGGCTTCTCAGGACTTTTTTGGGGACCCGATGATCGCAACCATCAAGAGGACCCCATTCTTGAGGCTTCATGTTGTGAGGCTTTCCTCATGCTTTTTACCCATTTTTCCCAAGTGGTTTCTGGGAAGATTTGGATTCCTGGAAAGAATGGGGAAATTACCACCTAGTCCAAACACTGCACTCCCTAAACACAACGGGAAGACAGCTAGAGCCAAGCTGGAGCTGTTGAGGGGGGTGGTGCGCTTGGGGGGGTATGAGTATATGCACAATCACAAAAAGGACGGACCCCAATAGGAGTTTCATGATTTTGAGTGGAATGACCTGGCCTGCCTGTCACCTTCATTT
>CAUJNA010000624.1:879531-894531 GCA_963377175.1 Effrenium voratum | reverse complement strand
AGGACCAGATGATTGCTGTCGAAGGTGGTCATCGTCAGGATGCGATCTTGGAGTTAGCCCAGGTCAAAGAAGAGAAACAAGAGGAACGGTGCACGATGGACGAGAAGTCGAAGGAGGCTGAGTACTGGAGATTGACAGCTAAGGGAATGTACGATGAGTACCTCGAGGAGATGCATGAGCTTCAGAGACAACTGAAAGAAAGAGAGGCGACGCTCAAGCAAGAAGAGAGTTTTGTACGCCAACTCGATGCTGACAACGAGGAACTACGTGCACACAAGAAGCTGGAGACACAGGAAGCCTCCAGCAGCAAAGATGGACATCGTGAACGAGCAGTAGTGAAACGCGCTGAGGGAGGAACCCAGGCTAATTCAAATAGGATAGACAAGAAGGTGGCTGGGTCAGTCCCGTCATCGTCTTCAAATCAAATCCCTAATTCGTCGCTGATGCCAGGTTCGATCCTCTTTCCGTCTTTCGGTGATCCAATGATCGATGTACACCTATCCCAGATGCAAGGGGTTGTTGGGCATGTCCCACAATCCTACTACTACGACTGGTGGTGGTGATGGAGGGGGAAACAACGGTACTACGCCCCCATTGGATTACGGTGGATTCCCGCCCAATGGGAATGGGCAGGGAGCGGGTCGACGTCAGTTGAGCCTCGCTGGTGGCGGAGGAGGACCTCCGGATGATCCACCCGATGATGAGGATGAGGATGACGACGACGAAGGAGATGAGGAAGACGAGGAAGAAGAAGAGGAAGAAGACGATCGGACACGGAGGAGACGAAGGAGATCGAGAGATAACCGAGAGATCAAGAATGATCGACCGAGAATCTCGAGGAAAGAGGCCGAGAGAGTATCTATTCCGGCCTGGCCAAAGATCCATCAACTTGACACCTGGAAGATGCAACTGCTGATGAATGTTCTGAGCGCATGTGCAGATCCAGATACCGACGCATGGACGAAATGGCTGGAGCAGGCTCTTGGGTTGAACCCAGACCTGGATTTGCTTAGCGATTCAGGTGGCGACAGATTTGCTACGATAGATATTAAGATGGCCATGGGCATGCAGAACATGCTGAAACAAGCACCTGACGAAGCCAAGGACGTATACCTCGATGCTACACGACACTCTGAACTACGACATCAACAAGGGGTGATCGTGAAGGGACGAGAGTTGGTGGCATTAGTTATGCAATCATTCAGAACTTCCGATAGAACGGATCTTGTCTACCACATCGAGCATCTATTCAACCTTGACTTTCCTGGCGACAAGAACTTGGTCATGTTCAGGAACAAATGGTATGATTTGCTGCTGAAGATGAGGAGCGAGGACAGACCCAGTAAGCTGGCTCTCAGAGACATCCTTTACAGGAAGATCAAAGGGAGCAAGAAGATGGAGTTCGGCCTCAATGCCTACCATAGACTACCGGACAAGCATCCTCAGAAGACGTATGAATTCTTATTGGCGTTGATCGACTATCAGATCAAGGCAGATCGGGAAGACCTGATGCTCGACATGAAGGAGAAATCGGTCAAGTCGATGATGAAGTCAGGCGGGAAGGATGCGGCTCCAGCAACTGGCAAACAGGAGAACCAGGGTGGCAAGGGCAGAAAGGGGAAACCCGGTGGACCTGATGCCGCTCCTGTGCTCCCAAAAGCCAAGGCAAAGGGCCACGCTGGCAAGAACGGCAAGTCCGACGGTGCCAGCGACAGAGGCAAGAGTCCGGGCGGAAGCAAGGATAACCCCTGCTGGTACCACTTCAAATCGGCGAAGGGGTGCGTGAAAGGGAATGAATGCACTTTTTCCCACAGCAAGAAGACGGAGCATAAGTTGGAGAGCATGTCCAAGGGGAAAGGAAAGGGCAAATCCAAGTCCAGATCATCGTCACCAAAGAGGGATGATGGAGCATGCTTCGCGTTTCAGAAGGGGAAGTGCGATAGGGGAAGCGCTTGTAAGTACAGGCATGAGCTCATCAAGAACAATTCAGCTCCAGCAACGTCAAATGACAAGGCGCAAGCCAAGTCGAAGGCTGCCGCCAAAGCCGCAGCGCCTGCCATTGCGAGGAGGGCCATCGCAATGCCCGCGATAGTCCTGAAGCAATCGGCTCCTGCAGGGAAGGTAAGCTTCAAGAAGGACGTTGATCAGGTCGAACCGGACGAAGCCGAGACTGTCTACCACGAGCACGATGACGACGCGATGAGCGAATCATCGAGATGGTCTGGCGAGTCCGAGATCCCCGAGAAAATGGTGTGGTTCAAGGAAGTGCTCGACGTCGACGAGAATGGGGAGATCACCTACCTCGAAGACGAGAGAAGGCAATGGGAACGAAAAGGGGAATGGTACGGTTATGAGGACAATGAGAATGAGCCTTATCAGTACGTGTACGTCGACGAGAAGAAGTTCAAAAGCAGTGATCATCGTGAATTGTCAGCCTATCAAGTCCAACGATCATTGATACGTGCGAAGATACTGAGAGAAGTAGTGGATGATGTATATAAGAAGCACTACTTCCCGGTGACCAAGGAGAGCAGCATAATGTTCGAGTATGATCGGAACAAGGACGAGATCAAGGAATCGGCTGTCGACTGGAAGAAGCAGCATGGTATGCCGAAGAACGTTTTCGCCATGTCAACGTGCATCAGCAAACGGGTGAAATGGTTGATGGACACCGGATGTGGTCATGATCTCATTGGAAGAGCCAAGGCGAAGAGCCTGGGTGTCGACATCGTGAAAGATGACGACGAGATCGTGTTCCAGACCGCGAATGGTTCCACTTCCACATCTGATGTGGCCAAGATAGTCGTGGACGAGTTGGACGAGACTGTCGAGCCGCATGTATTGGATGAGACACCCACGGTATTGTCAGTGGGGAGGAGATGCATGAAGATGGGTTATGCATTTCACTGGATGCCTGGTAAACTACCTTTCATGGTTACGCCAAAGCAGGGATTCGTGCACTTGCAGGTCAAGGACGACATCCCGTACCTAGTGAGTGATGGTAAACTTCGGAGTAACAGGCATCGCCCTACGATAGACGACCTCAAGGAGCACTTTTCGGAAGTATTGGCGATGGTAACGAACGACGAGGCAGATCAGGGAGGTGACGATGAGAACGACGTCACACCCGCCGCTGTCGGTGAGTCCGCAGAGGCCGAGGGCGAACACCACGACGGGGCATTCGACTTCGGGCCACCCGGAGGAGCCGGTCCGGTACGTCCGCCTCCCGTGGCTGAGGAAATACCTGTAGATGTTGGGTCAGTCCCGCATCGACATGGTGATGCCGAAGCTCACGAGGAAGAGGCTGACGAAGATGATCCAGATGCCGGAATCGAAGTAGACGTGTACGAAGGATCATCAATAAAGAGGAAAGTGGGAGTCCTCAAGAAGGACGCCAACTCCATAGCTCATTTGCTTACACACAGATACCGAAATCCCTTCTGCGAATCATGCGTCAAGGCAAAGATGAGACACTTCAGATCACGAACGGGAGCATTCAAAAGAGAAGTGAAGACGTTCGGTGACCTGGTGACGTTCGACTTTGTGACGGCATCAGGAGATCATGAAGTGGAAGGCAGGTATGCGCTCATCATCCGGGACATATATACCGGAATTATCATGGCTTATCCCACCGCGAGAAGAGACACTGACTCAGTCGTCAGGGCTATCAAGCACTTCTGCGGGAGGAGGAAAATCAAGCAGGTATATTCGGATGACGGCCCGGAACTGATCAATGCGTGCGTGGAGCTGAAGCTGAACCACGACCTATCGCTGCCTGGACGGCCGCAGAACAATTCCCTTGCTGAAAGAACAAATCAATTCATCATTGACCAGACTTCGGCTTGTCTAGTACATGCCGGTCTACCCACGTGTTATTGGGTGCAGGCCATCACCACTCTGTGCCATCTCATGAACATCGAAGAGGTGAACGGATCGAGTGCATGGATGAGGCTGCATGGCGAGGAGTTCAAGGGCGAGAAGATACCTTTTGGTGCGCTAGTGGACTTCAAGCCGAGCGAAGCACGAGGGGGAAAGAGGGAGAAGTTCGAGCCGAGAGGGGAAACTGGTATATTTGCTGGATATGTGTTGAGCACCGGTATGCATTGGGCAAACAAGTATCGTGCTTGGGCACTTACTGCATTTGCGGGTGCAGAGCTGAACATCAAGAAGGCAAAGGTTCCGCCTCGGTTGAGAATGCCACATCAGACGGAGAGGATGATTCTGAAATCTCCTCTGACATTCCCAATACAACAGAAGTACAAGGTTGCCAACGAGACTTTGGAAGGAATAGAGATGTCTATCGATGCAATCGGTCTGGATGCACGTGACCGCCTGATCGAGGATGAGGACTACGAGCCTGAATTGCTGCAGAGTGACGAGAAGCGACTGCTTGACGATGAAGTCGATCAGATCGCTGGTCTACTGCTCGACGATGGCCCGGAGGTAATCGCCGGAGATCGGGGGGATCATGCAGGAGAAGAAGATGCTAGACCGAGCTCCTCAAAAGGGAAAGGAGATGGACACCCTAAGGGCGATGAAAAGGTTGCGAAGTCCGACCTTCCACACGTGTCAGTTGGGCTACCCGGGGATGGTATCACGTACGTCAACGACGATGGCAAGGAGGTTAAGATCGACAAGGCCGGGAGACCGTATCCTGTCGGGAAGGACGGATTCAGGCTAATGAAGACATCGAGACCTCCAGAGTTCACTCCTGAAGAATGGAAGATGATGAGTAAATATTACACCAAGGAAGAGAAGGCCGAAGTGAAGGGCGGTGGCAAAAGGAAAGAGGAAGATCCCAAGAGTAAAGAGTCTGATATTTCCGCGCCGGCAGAGGCACGGACATTACAGATGCCCGGTGGTAAGAGAATTCGAGCGATGCTTCGGAACCGCTGGGGTGGAGTAGAATGGCAGTACAATTGGGGATTGCGGAAGAACATATCAAAGATCAAGAACCCAATGGATGGGAAGCACTTGGCTGAGCTTGAATGGGTCAGGATTGTTGTTAATCCTGTCGACGGGGTGGTTGTTCTCATGGATTCCAAACAGTCCCAAGACGTCATGAGACGAAACGTTCAGCTTGAGAAAGAATTTGAGTGTCTGGTGGTAATTTATGCCTGGAAGTTCAAGTCTGAGGAGCGATCAAAGTCGACTCCAAACTGGACGAAGGCGGTTGCATCAGTCATGGAGAGTCATAAAGACGAAGCTGAGACAGCATCGGGGACGGATCCATCGGTCGACGAATCGACGGACCTCACCTGGTATGAATGGGAGGAGTCTGCTGAGATAGTTTCTGGAAAAGTGCCACTCGCAATGCCTGCGATAGGCGAGGACGGTGAAGCCAAGAAGTACCCATCGATGCCGTGCGTGACTTCTGAGCGAATACAGCACAGAGAGAAGGCTGTGAAAGTTGTACGATTCTTCGACGCTTTAGTATCCAGGCCGGTAGGCCGGAAAGAGATGTTGACCAACCCTGATGCATTGGCATCAATGAAGAAAGAGTGGTCGGGATTAATCGACCAGGGGGTCTTCGATCTTGGCGCGGTGCGTGAATATGACGCTGTAGCCAGAGAAGCAAAAGCGAAGGGGGAGGAAATACACATGGCTCGCGCACATGGCATTTGCGTTGAAAAGCACTCACAGTTGCCTGTTGGTGATCCTAAGAGGAAGTTCAAGGGTAGAGGCGTGTTGCTGGGGAACCAAGTGAAGAACCAAAGCTTTGAGGCTGCGATGTTTCAAGATTTGGGGAACTCCCCTGCTTCATTTGAAGCCTCGCGTTGGGCGGATTTTCTGGGTTGTCATGATGGCTGGGATGTGCAGATGGCCGACGCTGTTCAGGCGTACATACAGGCCACCTTGAGAGGCACGCCGTGTTGGATTGAATTGCCACCGGAGGCCGTGCCAAGTGAATGCAAATGGGATAAGTACAGAAGACCAGTCGTCCCGTTGAGGAAGGCGCTGTACGGACACCCAGATGCGGGAACATTTTGGGAGCAGCACTGCGATGAGTCGGTGCGTGCCGTTGGTTTTGAGCCCATCGGCGAAGAATGGCCTTCAGTGTACATTCATGAAAAGCTCCAGCTTGTTCTGGTTGTGTATGTCGACGACTTCAAAATGGCAGGGCCGCAGAAGAACCTTGCCCAAGGGTGGAGCATGTTGCGTACACGTTTGAAGATTGAGCCCGAGACTGGACTTGACATGTACCTTGGTTGCAATCAAAGCAAGGGAAACGTCACTCTCGGGAACGGACACCGAGTAACAACGGTGACCTATGACATGGAACAGTTCCTACGTTCCTGTGTCGACCGCTATCTTGAAGTGGCGGGCGACGTGAAGTTGAATAAGGTTGTCACCCCTGAGTTGCATGAAGAAACAAAGAATCACGTCTCACGGAAGCCTGCCAGAGAGGGGCCGTCAGTCGTGTGCAATTGGTGTAACAATCTTGTGCCCACCGACGGTTCTGCCACAGTGCCGGACCAACGGGGAGGGACTCCTGAGTTGGCCATGAAGGAGCCCGTGCGTGGACACCTTGCTCCGCATGCCGCTAGCGTACTGATGAAGTTGCTGTACGGTGCGCGGATTGCTCGCTTCGATTTGTTGCGGCAAGTGAATCGCCTAGCACGGAACGTGCATAGGTGGACTGACTCCGATGATCGGGGTTTGCATCACTTGATGTGCTATGTGCATCATACCAAACATTGGCGCATGGTCGGTTGGGTTGGAGACCCTATGGACGATGTGCACTTGGCCTTGTATGCGGACGCTGACTTTGCAGGATGCATTGACTCGCTGCGTTCCACCTCCGGTGGACACTTGAATATACAAGGGCCTAATACCCGGTTTCCGTTGTCTGGCAGCTCTAAAAGACAGGGTTGTGTGAGTCACTCCACTCCCGAGGCCGAGATTGTTGCGGCCGATGTTGCCATGAGATCGATGGGTATGCCCGCTCTCAAGCTGGTAGAGCGGATTCTCAAGAAGTCACCGAACTTTGTGTTCTATGACGATAATAAGGCTATGATCGGTGTCGTGCGATCGGGGAGGAACCCCACGATGCGCCACCTTGAGAGAAGCCATGGTGTTAGCATTTCGTGGATGCATGAGATGTTCACACGTGATTACATGTACTTGGCGTATGAGGTCACCGACAGGATGGCGGCCGATATTTACACCAAGGCGTTCAATGATGGGCGCAAATGGAAACATGCATGTTTGCAGATTGGTCTACTTGACCCGAGCTTGCTGTCTGACCCGGATACCCTCAAGGCGCTCACACCCACGTGTGATCCCATAAAGGGGACCATGCAGACCGCTTCGGGGACAGTTGACGGAGTTCCAACATTTCCGTACACACACATACCGATCATGCCCCCGGACCTATGGTGGTCTGGATTAACATCTAAAGAGGGATTGCATGAGCATGAAGGACATGATCCGGTTGTTGTTGCCAAGGGACCCAGATTGATGCGTGTGAAACCTCCACTCGCGGTTATGACACCGTTTGGGAGCAAGTGGCTTCGTTCCACTTGGTTTCTGAAGAATGGGTCATGGCTCAAAGTTGAGGATAGAGTTGACCCGGGGCTACAATGTGTGCGAATTGATGGTTGGGTTGAACGCGCAGTTTGGCAGTTTCATCCCGTACCGGTCGCTGCACCGGCGCGGGAACGGTCTCCACGACCACGACCAATTCACGTCGGGTCCGGGGATGTTGACATGCAGTCCGTGCTGGCCGCATTTGTTGAAGAACTGTCGAACGAGCGCATAGAGTTGAAGTGTGTTAACGACCTTGCTTTGGAAACGTTGCTCCGATTGAAATTGCTCATGCGTTGTCTGCATATCAATCACGAGCAGCTTGTCCCTGGTCGTTGTTTTGTTCCGTATCGCATTGCGGTGAAGCACAAGCCACAGTTAGCGCCGGGTATTGAACTCGCGATGGTCAAACATGACGGTGGTGTGCTTCGCGCTCCTGTTCATGTCTCGCTTCCTGGTATGAGAACTCGCACAGTCGTCACTCTTTACAGTGTTGACTTGGCTCGGCCCATCGTGCTGATGGCATGTTCCGAACCACGTAACTGGTTCACTGCTCTTGCCCGCCATGACGGGCCGCAGGTTGTCACCATAACTCTGGTTGATGACTTACTGAGCGAGTACGGGGGGAGAATCGCCAGACATGTGCTTACCAAACCTTCCGATTTGTTGTTCTTCGCCGGGCCTTGCACGGGGGGATCATCATGGGCACGCCTCAACAAGACTCGCGGCATTGACACCGCAGAGAAAATCGAGGCCAAACAAAGAGAATTTTGGAGATTATTTGAACGGTTCGTTGAAATTAAACGGCATGCCATGACAAAACGAGCTGCGATTTTGTTTGAGTTGCCTGGAAGTTGTGATTATTGGAAAGATGAGAGACTGCATGAGGTCGTGCATGATGGGACTAGTCACGAGTTTGATGGGTGTCGCTATGGCTTGAAACAAAGATATGCAAAGAAACCCATGCCAATCAAGAAACCATGGAGAGTTGTATCATGGAACTTTGAACTTGGTGGCTCGTTGTCTAAGAAATGCAATGGAAACCATGAGCATGGACCTTGTGCTGGTCGTGAAACCAAAGAAACCCAGTTGTACACGTCTATAATTGTGGGTGTGATCCTTCGCCGTTTTCGTGCTCGAGCAAGGTGCCTCAAACCGGCACCGTTGAAACTCGCTCTTGCTTGCATTACGCGAAGGAGATCGCGGAAGCACCAAGCTACTGCGAGCGAAATCTGCACCACCCCAACTGCACAACCGAGGTGCTGGGTCAGTCCCGAACCTCTGGTGCATACGGGGAGCTGGGTCAGTCCCGAACCCCAAGCTTCAAGGAGGAGCTGGACGAGTTCGTCACCTCAATCTGAAGCTGGGATCGCATTGGGACAATTCCGTGGCTTCATTTGCAGCTGCTTATTTTGGATTTTCCTGGGTCTGGAGAATATCATCAAGATGACTGCCAATCCGAATGTCGTCAATGCAAATGAGTTCTTCTGCGTGCCTGTTGGGAAATCTAGGCAAGCAGCAATCTTCTTGGGAAATTTGGTGAAGAACGCCATCGAGGAAGGCAAGAGGATACCCAAGAGGATGGAGATGAGCAGCGACCTGGGTATGTGCGTGAAGTGGATCGAGGACATAGGCGTCCCCGCTATTTATGCATACTCTGCGTACTACTCTGCCAAGGGCCGCGGGATGATGAAAGGTGAAGGGCAGTCTATGAGGGTTGCCTTAGAGTTCATCAGCAAAGTTTTCGGACAGCTTTCTGCCGACGAATGTATGCTTGGATGGAGGGAATTCTGCAGCAAGGGAAAGAAGATCGTGTCGGCGCTGAACCAACTTTGCGGTGAGGCAACGATGCTGGCGAAGAACCCCGAGTTGCTCAACGTAACCAAGTACTGCATGGAAGGGGCGGATATGTTGAGATCAATCGCGAACATCTGGGATCTCGCACTAGGCGTGGCCGAGGACAACGATGAACGGTCGTTCAAAGCTGCGTTCCACCAGGACACCCCGGTTGGGGAGGTGTACAAAGAATTCATCAGCGACGAGTCATCTAGGGCATCGTCATCGAGAAGGTGGAGGAGCTCCGAGGAGTTCCAGACGACTGCAGAGTTTGAGAGGCACGATCGGAGAATTGCAAGGTACAGAGATCGAAACTGGGGGAAAGTGTTCACGTTGAGCGTGATCAAGGCTCCCAAGATCGACTCCTACGGTCGTGGTTCCAAGGACGACTACCAGAAGAATTGGGACCTTGGGTTGGTCTACCAGAATGAGCTGCAGGCATCGATGAAGAACCTCGCATATGCACTGAGGAGGGATGAGAATGCCAGCCAGAACAACCTATTGCGCTGGATGATCTGTGGGTCAACCCCCAGTGACATCTCTGATGCGTGCATCGGGGCGGTCAATTCGCTCATGTGCGTATCGTTCATCATGAGGAGATTGCAGCCATTGCTCGGTGAGAAGGACTCCAAAGATCAGTCGTATACAGCTTATTTCCGTCCAGACAAAAGGGAGCTGAACGATCTCTACCGGGAGATTGAGTACGCCAGGGATTTCCTATGGTGCATCGATATGATCTATGAGTCGAAGCTGCCTGCGATGAACATCAACTCCATCAGTTTGGCACCGCACGCGGCTGACAGGGCCGCTGAGAACCAAGATCGGCGCAAGTGGGTAAGCTGGATGAAGGAGATCGAGAAGAAGGCCGAGAAGGACGTCATGATCGAATTCTTCCAGAATAAATACTGCACGATTCATGAAATCGAGAGGGAACTGGAGAAGTACCCCGAGGATTTCGTGGTTGGGGAAGAGCCGACATGGTGGGTGATGGGCTCATCGAAGACGGAGCCGCCACGGAAGACGGAGCGACAGCAGAAGTCGGCATCAAGCTCCGGGCAAAGGAGTCAAACCGCTGGTGGGTCAGTCCCCCAGCCGGGAGCTCCAAGTGGGGGGTCGCAAGCCAGCGATGCTGTCAAGATCGACAACGAGATCATCGACTCCATTTTCCGAATGAACTCTGGCGGTGACGACGACAGATGGGTAATTATCAACCCAACTGCTGGACACGATACCTACACTTCATTCGAAGGGGGTACCACTTTGGGCGGAGCGACTGTCAATGTGAAATTCAACATAGACAACAATACGGGGTACCCAATCATACAAACTGTATTTGGGCCGTGTCTTGCAGAAGGCAAGAACGCAACATATTGGGAGTGTATGCTGAGATGCCTGACCTCTTCGCTATTGCACTTCGAGGAGAAGACCAGCGCGGAGAAGATCATTCTTTCCTATGTTGGGAAGGGAAATGCGGCATGGCTACAGCTGTATGCTTTCTTGTGTGCCCAAACAGGATGCTTGATTACTGGACGCCTTCCGGGCGCCAAAGCCATCAACGCGTTGATTCAGGCGGAGAAGAACCCGGACAACGCACCTGGACAGTTGAACCGGATTATCAATAGGCAGAAGAGGAGCCCCATTGGCGAGGCGACGATTCGCGACATGATGATCCACAAGAAGAGCTTCTTGGTCCTGGATTGGCCCCTGAGGGCCGTCAACTCGAAAGGGAGCACGAAGACCTTCCAGATGATGGTCAACGAACAGGGATGGACAAACATCGAGGAGAGATCATACTATGGGTCGAGTGAGCAAGTCTCCTCACCCAACGACACGTTGAATATCATCTCCCGATTGCAGAAGCTGGATAAGCTCATCGCTGAACGGCGGAGGCGAGACATGGATGACTCACCAATGTCGGTGCACATCTGGATGTCGCTATATGATTGGGTGTGCATGAGAGGATGCGGATGGCAGGTGACCGCCAACCCCATCATCGACTCCCTGCAGAAGGCGATATCTGACCTCGTCAACACATGCAAGGGCCTGGTCGTGGTGTGCGTGAATCGCGATGTTGCTTTCCATGGTGGAAGAGGGGACTTGGGGACGATCGCCAACAAGGTTAGCGAGATCTGCAAGGCGGCAGGCGCGCTGGTGACCGAGAACGATCGCCTGTGGCGCGTGGTCCATGCGCTCACAGGAAAGAACTACAAGATCCCTGGGAGCTCGAACTTGCAACATTTCCTCCTGAAGCGACTGCTGATTGAGAAATCCATCGATGCGGTCGCACCAAGCAACGCGTTTGTGTGTGAGCTGGAGGGGACGTGCATAAACGAGCCCGACCTTCGATTCAACATCCCGAAGAACATGGAGGAATCGAAGGTGAAATTCGAGTACAAGCCGACCTTCACTGCACAGTCGAAGAGGAAACAAGAGCAGCAAGATGAAGGACACGGCGAGCAGGATGCTTTTGGGAAAGCCGATGTCGGTGATCAACGTCTTCGATGGTATACGGTCACGGAGCTCAGCAAGTTTATCTGCGAACTTTGCGCTAAAGAGATGCAGATGAGCAAGTCGAAGGTGCTCGGACCGAATTCGAAGTACAATCCCTCTTCTTGCGTGAACTGTTGCGCGAACTGGAACGCGGACACGAACGGTATTGCAATGTCTATCGAGGGGAAGAAAATGTACACGCGCCTCTTCGCGGAATGCGTGGTGGCAATCCCCGACCTTCAAAACCTCATGGTGGACGTCAACAATATCCAGGCCATGATCACGATCATACGGGAGCTCGTGTATTCAAGGCTGAAGAAGGAGCTTTCTCACGTGGGATTCGTGAGCATGACTGTGGATCAAGCAGCGCAGTTCTACAACAACGGTCACGGGAAGCAATTGTGCGCATCCCGGGATGTGATCGTGTGCAAGAATTCCGAGGGAGTCGAGGAGAGGATGTCCATCTTCTTGATAGGCAAGGATCTTGGCAATGTGGCATATTCGTCCTGGATCAAGAGTGTGCTCGACCAAGGAACGATGTATGAACTCCTGGGACAAACCACGAACGAGGAATCCTTGGGAGACGTCGTCGAGATGGTGTTGGGATTCTTTGAGGTGATGTCGTACTTCCAGCACGAACTGCCACTGTGGAAGGATGCATGGAAGATCAAGAGGGAGTTCGAGCAGTCAATAGTGCGACACCTCGCTGGGAACGTGACCCACACGACGGGCCAGAACAGAAAGCGGAACAGACCGTCCGCACAGCTCGGCGTGCCCACGAAGGAGGTGCTTGACATCATGAACAAGGTCAAGCCCAGACATCCACGATCCCTGATCACCGAGCCCTCTGCACAAGGTTCCAAGAGAAAGGCCACGGAGGGCGAAGATGAGGGTCTTGGTCAAGCACCAGACCCGAGTCGAAGTTCTCAAACCAATACTGAGAAGGAAGACAAGAAGCAGCGAGTGATCGACGGGCGGAGAGCGGCACTAGGATTCCTGGAGTCAATGGAGAAGTGCATGGGAGATATGGGGATCTGTAAGAAGTGCGCGAACCTGGCCCACGACGGCGACTGCAAGGACATTGAGGAGGCTGCTGGAAATGAGAAGGCGATGAAGGTGCTCCGTGAGCTACTCAGCAGTGACCCTGTTTCATCTGATGAAGACATGGGGGATACGGAGGAACCGTCCTCATCAACGTCCAAGGAAAGAAAGAAAGGGGGACAAGCAGGGAAAGAAACAATTGAGATGTACAGCTACACTATTAATTTGGTGGAGATGGCTGACACGGCTGAGGGAGGAGAGCTACAATGTGGTGGCGTCGACCTCACCTACAACCCGTGCGGGGACAACAGGACATTCAAGAAGACGCTTGAGATGGGATGCGACACCATCCCGTGCTACATCCCGAAGTATGGCGATGTGAGTGATGTGCACTTGCCATGGGCGTATGCGTCCATCGTTGACCCCAAATACTTTCCCAAAGGTGCAATCCTTGAGCAAGTGGACGTGATGCAACTTGGCAAGAGTGTCAACTTCTGCATTGCTCCTTTCGACGGTGCTCCACTATGCAGGATTGGTGATGATCGCTCGGTATTTACTACAAGGGACCAAGCAAACCAGCTATCTCACGACCTATGCAGAGTCCTTCGACACAAGATCGGCAATTGCCGAGGAAGTGCTTTCAGGTGCGACGAGGGTGGATGGGTCGACATTGATGCTGTCATTGACGACCGGAACAACGACATATTCCCACCATACACCACGAGAGCGAAACGATACATGGGCATCATGGAGGTGATCAAGTGGCAGGAATCCGGAAGCAGAAAATCGAGATTCCAGGTTTTGGCAGCAAGGTTTCCGAGCATCATGAACCCGAACGACACGAGGGCAGCCAGGGAGGAAATGACCGAAGCTGGCGTGGATCGGGACGACATCGACAGGATGTTCAACAGATGCGATGGATGGTACAGACCTTGGTGCATCCGAGTCACAACCGGTCACAGTGATTTTGGATTCATGAGCTCATCCGCACTGGCGAATAGGTATTCCGCAAGAATGGGTGATTCTCTCGGAGGAGCATTCCATGTGACGTATGTGGAAAACCTGCCAAGCATCGTACGCTGTGGGTTAGTCCCCGGCGGAATCGATGGCGGCAACAGGCTAGCACTGCACTTCGGGGCGTTTGCTCCATGGGATGAGATGAACGTGGCGACGAAGACAACGCTACGGAACGTGAGGAGAGGGGATCCGATTGCGATCATCTATATTCCCAGTGCAACCCTCGCGCGGTATGGGGCTGGAGTCGCGGCTAATGGGACTTTCATGGTCTTTGACGTGATCCCGTTCTATGAGGTCAAGTCCATTTGGATTGGCAAAAGCAACGGAGGGAAGCGCCTGGAGTACGCTGACATCAAGAGGGCGTACTCGAAGTGTGTGGAGAACGAGATCTGCCCTGGCTTTGTCAACTCTTCCCAAGAGTCGGCTGCGATGTTCCTCCAGAACGTCGCAAAGATCAGCGAGAGGATGCCGGAGACTGAGACAGGTGCCGATAATCTGCACTACATCGTTGACATGGTTAATCGTGCCTGCGAACTCTATCGAATCAACAAGATGGAAGAGTTCAATGCACAGGTCAACGAGGTCCGGGACGAAATCAGCAAAGTCGTCATCCTGAATGACGAGACATGGGAAGGACTGAGGTGCCGGATATGTCCATCATGTGCGACCGCGATCCCCACCTGCTTCTGCTTATGCCTGGAGTGCGAGGCACAACTGATCTCCATCGGAAGATACTACATTCACATCAAATCCGATGACGAGGAGGACAACCAAAACCCCAACGTCTCTGGAGATGCCAGGCGTGCACAGGAAGAAGCTAACCACGATGCGGCAGCACAGGAGGATGAAGACGAAGCGGAGGAAGTTCCGGGAGAAGATGACGACATGGACACGCAAGGATATACATCCGGCTATGCGTCAGAAGAAGAAGACAGCGGTTGGCATTACCGCGACACCGATCTGGCGTCACGGGACATTATAAGTTCCCAACGGATGGCGATCTGCCTTGACGAGCCGCGTGAGGCTCAGTACATGGCAGGATTTATCGCACTCCAGCTGTCCAAGATGTGGGGGATGTTTGAAGGTGGT
>CAUJNA010000624.1:817031-874531 GCA_963377175.1 Effrenium voratum | reverse complement strand
CGGTGCATCCGCACGCACGCACGCACGGACGGACGGACGGACGGACGGACGGACGGACGCACGAGCGCAGCGCACAGCGCACAGCGCACAGCGCACAGCGCACGCGACCGGCACCGGCACAGGCACAGGGCACAGGCCCAGCCGCCCGCGCGGGCGTGCGCGTGCGCACGCGCACGTCCTCACACCCCCACACACCCACACACCCACACACCCACACACCCACACACCCACACACCCACACACCCACACACCCACACACCCACACACCCACACACCCACACACCCACACACCCACACACCCCCACACCCCGCACCCCGCACCCCCACACCCCCACGCCCGCCCAGCCGGCGACCCCACCCCCCACAGAGAGAGAGAGAGAGAGAGAGAAAGAAACACCATTTCACAGACACACAGGTCCGCCAAGCGATACGCCCTTTTGCTCAACTTTCCAGATAATGGGCAGCATTGCTTTAGGCGAAGAAAGACCCCCACAAGCCAGAAACAACGAGGCGAAATGCACGAAGCTAAAATAGCAAAAGCACTCATAGCAAGAAGGCAAGTGCGACTTTGACGCAGTAGGTCCTGGGGTGTATTGTCTCTCTGCTCCTGATGCCGCTTCCCGTCTGGAAGGAACGATTTAACGAAAACTTCAAAAACATGCCATAGGGGCCCCCTTTGCGGGCCTTTTGATAGATATATCATTTTTCGCTCGTGGTCACTGAGGCAGTGGCAGTGAACTCCCGACATTGGTACTCCTACGCAGGCAGGGCGCCAGCGACGGAGGTGCTCAAACTCGGGAGTTCCAACCCAGCAGTGGTTGGAGCCATGGTTGAACGACACGGGGCATTCCATGGTATTCCCACATGTTTACGTGCTCGATTTAGAGCTTCGGCACCTGAAAGTGGGTTGTCGGTATCCTTCTGCAATTTGCCGGAGGCTAGCTTGTTTCTTTCCAGCAAGGTTTTCCACTTCTCATCCCAAGCCTCTTCTACAGTATATAAAGGTTTGCCAGTTGACCCATTAAAAGGCTTCCCTTGAGAGCAGCTATTTGGAAGCATTCCTTTTTGGACAGTGTTCTCCAGTCTGCCAGTCTAGCGCGGATCAGCCAAGAATTTGCCCTTGAGGAAAGTTGTCCAAGCCACTGAGCCAGCTGGCAGTCAGTTCCATGGCGATGGGACCCCTCTAACAGCTGAGGGGGAAATTCAGTGACCCTTGGAGAAAAGAAGTGCCAAACCAACACAAGGTGTATATGGCCCCAAAGAAGCGCAACGTTTGGGTGGATGGTTCAATTTTTGGCTATGGTGATTTAGGGAGTTCTTGATGGGATGTATAGGCACTTGGTTCATCAAACTGCGCAGGGCAAATGTGGAATCCAGGGTGGATGCACTAGAGTGGAAGTGTGAGCCAGTTTCGAACGAATCCAAATCACTTTGGGGGAAGCACCTGCGCTACCATAAGATGTGTGACGACCCCCCTTCTTTTGGTTCCTGTCCATTCATTTCCCTTGAGCAAACTCACCCTACACTTATGTCCATGCGTTTTGTTGGGAAACAACAAACACCCTGGGCTCAGTTCCATTGATTTCCTTTGAAGGAACTCACCCTGCCTGGGCTCATGTTGCTTTCATTTAAAGCCCAGCCTGGGTGGTTGGGTCCCCATGGCCCCTTGCCGCTCCCTTTTGACGCATTCAGGCGGCGTGATGTCGGACAAGGCCTGTGCCGGCAGCGAGTGGCAGGACTTGGACCACGCGGCGCAGCTGACCGGGCGGGGGAACGATCTGAGCCGTTCGGAACGGTCGACGTGTGTCGTCGTTCGGAACGATGAACGGTGGTGGTCTCACTGCCGGGTTCCCGGACTTTTAAACTTTTTGGGTTTGGAGAATTCCAGTGGTAACTCAACAGTTTTGGTTTTTTGTTGACCAACCCACTCAGCAATGTGTTGCGTGTTGTGTTTGTTTTTTCCCATTGGTTATTTGGTGTGGCTCCCTATCGGACACGCAGTCGAAGCGTGCGAAGGAAGAAGGGCATGGCCAGGGGCTGGTTTTTGATATACGTTAGGTGTTGGAAGGCAAACGCATCACCTTCGGATTGTCAATCTGAATTATGTCTCTCTGGAGTGATATTCCTTTTTGGGAACTTGTGAGCTTCATACAGTGGGAATCCATTTGCTTGCGCAACTTCCAGGAAAAATCTACGGTGGGACCGACTTCCGCGTCTTTCCCCAGACTTGCAGGTATAACACCAGCGGCGCTTTGCCCTACTGGATCGTGCGGAATCAGTGGTCGACGACTTGGGGAGTCTTGGCGCAAGTCACATGGCGCTTCTAGCCACTAAGCAAGACCAACAGGGGACAAGACGTTTTTTTTTTTGTTGGACTTTGCGAGCCCCTCTTTTTAAACGCCCGACTGAGCAAAGTCGTCTTTGGCGGGCGCATCTATATTATAGATCCGCAAAAGCCACGTTTCCCGTGTCCATAGACGGAACGGGTGGTGTCTTCCTAGCGTCCCAAAGCACAATTGAAAGTGAAAGCGCCACTTGGTGTCCCTCTTTTGGACCTAGAAGGGCCTGATGATAGAATGGGGTGGGAGCTTCAAATCCAAATTCAGTCACGATTCTACAGGGTCATGATGTAGTTTGTTTATGTCGAAACTGACTGAAGCCAAGTTCACACTTTCCCTCATGCCAACCAAGCAAGCAAGAGGATTCCCCCGGATTGGCGAGCCAAAGCCATACTGAAAGACAAACGCTTCTATGGAGTCCAAAACGCTTTAGCTTTGTTCAGCTGCGATTTGGAAAAGACACCAGCGTTGGCACCAAGTAGCCGCAACCGTGAAGTATAGCTTCAGCTTGCTTCAGCTTGCTTCAGCTTGCTTCAGCTTGCTTCAGCTTGCTTCAGCTTGCTTCAGCTTGCTAGTGCTTGTGGTTGTCCAAAGCTTGCAGATGATAATCCCCCTCTATTTGTGGTGGGCGGGCACTCTGGAACCCCAAAAGTACATTGCCAGACTCAAACAACCCTGGTTTTCAACTGTTTGCCTTTTTGGTTTGTATCTTCCCGTGGCCCCTAGACATGCCGTGGTCCCAATCGTTCAGCTTGAGACGTGGCGCCCAGCTTCCCTCTGGGGTACTTCCCTTTGCTTCGAAGATTTCCTTTCGTCTTTTCTTGGCCTTATAGAGGCGCTATAGGAGGGAGCCTCTCGGATGAGGGGACAGGCCATAGGGGACAGCCCCACACCTGGTTGGCCGGGGAGATCCATGAGTTGCGCTGGCTTTCTACCGTGGTTTTGGAGCAATGCGACAGGAGAGAATGGCTACATCTACTTGGAGTTTGGCAAGAACACCTGCGGCATCGCCTTTTGGCATGAGCATCAGTCGATTCGATTCGGGCGATTCTGCAGGGTTCTTTGTGCAATTTTGGGCAACCACTGACTTTTCTCAGTCGAAACGCCACTGCACGGTCCTCATGTAAAACGATAATTTTGGCTGTTGTTTGGTGCTTAAGTCAAAACCTGGGTTAAGTATCGGAACATGCTCCGCAATGCACTTGCACAGATTCCGTATTTGCTGTATTTTCTGGTGAGTTGGTAATTTGCTGAGAGCTGTGAATACCCATTGGATCATATCCAGTTGTCTGATCTTCCCCATACAAAGGGCGCGCAGCTGAGGCCAACATGGCCACGGTGCCTTTGATGGACGGCATGCCTAACACCCAGGACGCGGACACCTGCAAACCCGCCGACCCCCTCAGCTGTTCTTTTGGGCATGCACATCGTGGCCAAAAGGTTTGGAGGGGTGGGAACAGCCGCCGCCCCCCCCCCCCATTTCAATTTTCGTGGCAACACTGGCACCCGGTTTCCTGCAGTGATCACCTAAAACTTGGCAACTCAGTCCCCTGGGGTGATTTGAGCAACCTCGCCTTTTGGGCAATCCCCGCCGTCCAAGTGCCACCTTTTGCTGGAGGTGCCACCCCTTTCTCGTTGGATCGCAGGGATTTTATGCCAATGTGGAAGGTGTTTTATGCCAAAGGGCGGGGGTTTGCCCGAACACCGGCAGTCTCAAAGGGCAACTTCAAAGAGCATTAAAGCCGTGGTTTTAAGCCAAGCCCCAAGAGATAGAAAAGCACATGTTTGGAGGATCTCGATGTCTGGAACAGCCAAATCACCTCAGACCTTCTTTGGCCGCGGCAGGACTTGGGGGATGACGTGCTCATGCTGCAGAACAAGGAGGCTCCATTCTACAGCCGGGGACTCAGCCTGACTGCAAGTGACTTAGGTCGGTGAATTCGGGCGCGACGTGCGAACTCACGAAATGTCAAACATCCAAACCCGGAGGAAGCCAAGTTGTCCCACGTCTGGGTTTTTGCATGTGTTTGGGCGTTAGCTGTTTGCTTGAGCGTGGCCTTGCTGTGTGCTTGTGCGTGCAAGGTATGTATCAGCAGGCACTTGGACTCTGATGTGATTAGTGGGGCTGTTTCACGGAATGGAGAGGCTAAGCCCTCCGAACCTGCTAACCGCATTTCCTCCCAAGGCAACGGAGATTAGCTCTGACGAAAACGGGCTCATACCGGCGCGTGATTTGCACCCAGGGTCTGACTGACGGCAAACCGGCGCGCTTTGAAAAGTCTTGCCCCGGCCCTTCTATCTCGGAATGGGGGCGGAGGTGGACCTTTCTCAGGCCCTCAGCCTCAAGCGGAAAAGATTGTTAGGTGTGGAGCAAAAGGCTTAGCTTCCCACTGACTAGCAAACATGTGGGTAGGGGTCAAAATAAGAGGCGCCCTGGAAAATGATAAATATTATTTTGCCTTTAAAGGGGATAGGCCAATCCACTCCGGCTTATCGACATGTTGGAATCGCCTAGAGCAGAGCGGCTGGTGGCTTTCCCCCAAACAGGCAGGGTGCTCAGATGACAATGACTGCTTGTGGCTATTTGAGCGCAAGGGGGTGTAAAACGAGCTCACCAGGCAGACCCGAATCTTGGAGGGGGTCCTTATCTTAGCGTTTGGAATGATGCTCGGGTGAGGATGGGTGGGTCACACGAGTTTGCTTCCGCTACCGTGTGTGAGGGCGATGGCCTTACGAAACACGCTTCAAGGGCTGTTTTGTGCAGCTCTATTCCCTTTAAGGGTTCCTTTTTGGGGGTGATGGATTTGGAACATGGGGAACAGTCGTTTTGGGGGAGAAGGGGCGCAGCATTTGAAGGCCTAAGGGTTTATCCTAGTATCCTTAGAACCCGCCAGTTGTATCTGGTTTCCTTCCGATTGAGCCGGGAGGACCGCGCGTTTTGGGAACCAAGTCGTTAAGATGTTGGGCTCACTTGCCCAAGGCAGATCGACCTTTTGACCTTGCAGTCTCCCCTTTTGGTCCATGTTTAGTCCTGGCCCCAAAAGGTTTTCTTTTTACTTCTGGATCCTTTGGGCAGCTGAGTAGGGTTCCTTTTGCTTAGTAAGGGAAGTTAACCTTAACCAAGAGGTTTCATTTTTGCCTTTTTCTTCTCCCTATTTTATGGCCGTCTTTCCTTGTTGGCGGGTGATTGATGTCTTAGGCTGGCCGGAAAAAGATAAAAAGCCGGCGGCATCAGCGGGCAAAGGTATGATGTTTGGACCTGGGCTCATGGCGGGTGGGTCAAAACCAATGGTACCATTTTTGGGTAGGTGCACCACCCATTTTAGAACCTATTTTAGTGGGGATTGGGATGTTGGCTGGCGGTACAGGATTTTGACCCATGGCCGTATGGCGGGGATCCTTTCAGGTTTGGATCCTGGAAGGTTCAGTAAAGGGTTCTTCGATTCTGATCGCCCCCAAAAGATGGCCAAAGCCGGGAGAGAAAGACAGTGTCCTTTGGTGTCCCTTTTCAGGAATCACCGTTCAGGCACAGAATTGCACGGCGCCCTTTACTTTCCTCTCAGGGACGAAGTTTCTATCCCTTTGGGGCCGATCGAATCGGTGGATAGAGCTTTAAATGTTTTTGATTCGGGGCTTCCATAAATTTATTTTTGAGTCAAGGTACCAACCGTGACCATCTTCTCTTTCTTGGGTCTTGGCGTGCATGAGATCATTTTGTGACATTCCCAGCTGTTTCTAGCCAGAGATGTCGTTTCAGAATGGCTTCCGGAGGGGAATGTGTTCTCCAAAGTACGTTGCGCTGTCTCATTCCCCCGAAGGGCGCAGGAAGAGGATTGAACCTTACGACTTCTTTCCCGAATGGCTCAAGAGTCCGCAGATATGTGGCAAGCATGCCGCACCACCCAGGACTTCAACGAGAATTAACAGATACCAGTTTCAGCCCCATGAAAAACATGTCATTTCAAGAGCTTTGCCTTAGATTTTCCTCGGGATTTTGCTCATAGAACGGCGACCGCGTTTTTTTCCCCGCGATGCTGCGCTTTCTTTTCCCGCTTCTTTTCCTTTGTGGCCTTTGCGCTGCTGCGAAGCCCAGCATCTCGGAATCCGTTCTTGGCCAGATCCTGCGTGTGGTCGTGTCTGAAAGGTAAGCGTTTAAACTAAATATCGCAATGATATTGTTTTCTCAGACGATAACTTTCAAGTACCCCACAACCCTATTCGAAGCGTTTTAGGTCCTCATGGCGTTCATATTAAGTGGGTCTGCATTTTGTTGGCAACCCATTTCAGCGTGTAAAGGGAACCAGCGAGGACCACCAGGCGCTTCCACGTTGATACTTCCCCAAATGTCCAATAAAGCAGTCTATATTTCATCTGGGTTTCGAGCTCACGGCTTTAGAGATAAAGAAGAGCAAAAGCCAATAAACGTAGGTCCTTGGGGGTGCAATTGGATGAGCACAGTTGCTTTGCGAGCATCGATTCCTGGGTTGCTCTAAGTGCGAGCTTTTGGAATCCCAACTTGGGTCGAGAGGAACATGGTTTCCCAGTATGCTGAATCAAGCTATCACCTACGGGTTCATGCCAGGGGCGAACACATCCTTGCACCCTTTACACCAAGAGAAGGGATCCGTACCTTCTCTTTGGCTGATTTTGAACATCACCAGTCAGCCAAGGTTCGGGCCAAAGAGAAGAGTTTGATTCGGCCTTTGGTTGCCAATGTTGCGTGAGTTTCCTTTGGTTCGGTAGTGTTCGGAGGGGTCATAGGCACCATGAAGCGTACGAAGCGCGGGTCTCGGTGTTCGCGGGAGGTAAACGAAGCGCGGTTGGGTCCTGACGTGCACCCAGTACAGGGTAAACTATCACTAGCTAAGGTTATTCTTCAACCATTGGACAGGCTCCTGTTCCATGTTCCCAGGACATGTCCCAGGACTTGTGTCAAGTTGGGGCACCCAAGAGAACCGTGCTTTGGGTTTCCCTTAAGCAAGAAACAACCTGCTGGTGCAGGGTGTTGGGAATGAACCGTTTTGGGAGTCCCTTAAAGGAAACCTTAGGGGATGGTTTTTCTCGGGGTCATCCCCTTATTCCTGAGCACCAGCAAGAAAAGCAGGAGAAACAAAAATCAACAACATAGCCAGGCGTTCTTTGACCCTGGAACCCAAAGAAGGGGTCTAGCGTTTTGCTTCATCGCCACCGAGGCATTGCCGGCCGAAGTATCTATTTTATTGTAACCGACCGCTTCGCAAGAAGCGGGCCTGACAAGGACGGGGTCCTCGACCAGCAACCAACTAAGTTTGCCCAAGTATCCTGAAGGGTGGGCTTTTGCCCTTGTCCATTCAACCCCAACTGCTTCTTCCCATGCCCAAAGCCCAAAGTACTGTCCAAAAGGCAGTGGTTGGGGAGTGCCGATCCAGGCCTTTTTTCCCGATTTGCCAACCCGCACATGTGAACCGAACATGTTGGCGGTGTTTGCATGATTTGCCCGGAACTTGGCCAGTTGGCCGGTGCTGGGAACCGCACAAAAGACAACCACAATGGGTAGACAGCCCCCCTACGCCCAATGTGCATTTTTTGTGGGGCCATGATGCCACATGATATCACGCCCCTGGCTAAACAACAGTTGTTCCAAAGTTGCCCTCAAAAAAGCGGGTAGTTAAATGGAGGGGGGTCTCGGGGTCTCATTGGTTTCTGGTGTTTTCCTCTTCCACAAATGTGGGCGAGTCGGTTGCTTTTTGCTTACTGGTGGCACTGATATCCCACACTCTCGGAGAGATCAGGTTGAATCCGGTTGCGGCCCTCGAAACAATGCTTCCGAACAAACCGGGGCGATTGGTACATGATGCAAAGGGGCTGTTTTTGTGGTAGAAAGGAGCCCTCGCAAGGGGACGCTGGGCGGCGGGGCGGAGCGGGGTGAGCGCATCAATAAACATCGGCGTCGAGCCTTCGGGTGAACAACAAACGGCTAGATCAATTGAAAGCAGGCCACAGCTGGGTCACGAGTGAACGGCCCATGCAGCTTGGCTCCCTGCAAAGGGCGACAAGAAGAAGTTGGCAAAGTCTGGTCTGCTTTTGGTTTCCCTTCAAAAGCAACCCAAAAAGGGTGCCCTCCAAAAAGACCCCGCCGTTTGACCGATTTCACCATGACTCGCTTCTGTGGCCCGTTACGGTACATCGAAGTACCAACCGAGCAGTCAGACCTGACGATTTTGGGTATTGGGTGCACGATCAATAATGAGACGCTCTAGGCACCATGAGAGGGCTGGTACGTGATCTGACTCCCCCCCTCCCTCCCGTGAGGGGTAAGGGGAGGGAGGGGAAGGATAACAGGTCAGGAGTGTCTCCAGTTGACTTGAACAGCGCCGAGCGAAGAGCGCCAGGAGAACTACGAGTTTTGCGACCTGGCCACGTCTCCGGACCCTCGCGCGGGCAACGGGGGCGCCTGGTGCAATGGCACGCTGCAAGGCGCCTTTGCCTGAAATCGGGGAGAGCGAGAGAGAGAGAGAGAGAGAGAGAGAGCCGGCAGTTGCTTTCAGGGTGCCAAGGGTAGGAACCAGCCAAAGATGTTCATACCCTTGTTCGAATGGGTGTAATTGTATGAATTCCCTTAGGGGGCCCGGTTGTTGAGCGTTCGAGCACATGTTGCACGTCACCATTTTGGCTGTTCAGATTGGAGGATGGTGAGGTGGGTTTGTTTTTTTCCCTACTTGACGGCTTGAAATCATTCACTCAACTCCTCATGGGGGATTTTTGCCGAAGCCCCCGCGTTTGTTCTTGCCAGTGTTGGAACTCCTGGGTACACAGTACCAACACCTCAGGCAGGGAATCCGAACTGGGTGATTGTCTTAGGGACTTGAGCCCGATTTCCTTTCAACACATGGGAAGAAATTAGTGTTTTGTTCAGATACGTTTGGTGGTGTTTTCCACGGTTCCACAGACC
Source organism: Effrenium voratum (assembly GCA_963377175.1). Lineage (NCBI taxonomy): Eukaryota > Dinophyceae > Suessiales > Symbiodiniaceae > Effrenium > Effrenium voratum. The sequence continues at coordinate 865,261 of CAUJNA010000624.1, read as the reverse complement.
TGACCGTTTTTTGCCCACAAAAAATATGGACCGAAATCGTAGAACCAAAAGGTTGGGTCACCAAATATGGACCAAAACCGGAAAACCAAAAGGTTATTCCTGCGCATTGGGGTGGTTTTTTCGTGCAGGCATCAGGGAGCAGCTGGACTACATCGAGGGCATGGGCTTCGATTGCATTTGGATCACCCCGGTGGTGACCTGGCGATCCGCCGGTTTCAGGGGTTTAGTTTTGGAGCCCCAGTTTGGGAACATAGAAAGGGGGCCTTTGTGTGTTAGCTTGGCTGGAAATAAATTGATGGCACCCGGTTTAGATAGGTGTCAGTAATGTTTTACTATAAAAACCTACTTTGCCGAAAGGTCACCAATGCTTGGGAAAGACCCAGTAATGCAACCCAAAAGAGAACACACACCCTCGCGTCCGGCTGGCTCGCCAGCTTTTTCGTTTCTTTGGACATGGCACGAGATGTTGCGCCGAACCTAACAACGAACCCCAAGAGTGTGCTGTTGTTTGTGTGTTGTTTACTTTCCCTGACGCCTAACAACGAACCCACAAAAATTAGCGTCCTTAGGGATAATCTGGCTGGTGCTCAGTATAGAATGACCCAGGGTTTGGGGAATGAACCTAGGGGTTCCCTTAAAGGAAACCATAGCCAGGGTCATTCCCTCATTCCCTGCCTATCGAACCAGCAAGTAAAATGATAAATGTTTGTATCTTCACTTCTGAATGGCTGACAAAGGGGCGGATGCATGGCAGACCTGCCCTGAGCCAATGGAGAGTGACGCAGTCGGCCAGCTACCGTTGTCGCTCCTTTGCCTTTGCTCTCTGATTTTAAATAAAAGCTTACTCTTTGATGTGTGTTGGACTTTGAACTCTTTTGTGACGACATTTTAGTGCAACATATACAGTTTGGGCTTTGTTTGACCTATCCACTCAGGACTTGCTATCCAGTAGTCAAAACCTTGTCTAACGTGACTCCATAGAATTTCTTGCATTCGCCTCGCTGGTTTTCTAACGGGAAACGAAGACACATGAATCCATTGGGTGGAACTCCAAGTTGCGTTTGTTTTGCCTCCATTAGTTAAGTTGTTTCTGATGTTGGCAAGCGCTATTTGTTCCCTGTCCCGGAAACATAAATGGCCCTCGCCGAAGACTTTGCTGAACTTTATGGAATGTATTGAAACTTGTTGGTATGGCACAAAACCTTTGCATTCCGCATTTGCTTTTAACCCTTTTGCAGTGTTCCAGCAAGGAGATTTGACAGCTTGGTTCAGAAGGTGAAAAGATGTTCAACTGCAAATAGCTCACTTCACACCCCCGCGTAGCTTGATCAATGTGTTTTAAGGCAGGCTGACTCTGCAACCCCCAAACTTCAATCTCTAGCTGCCGTCCCAAAACAACAAAACGCCAACGTGTTTTACCACCAAAAATATTTTGACGTGCTTTGTTCTAAGCCTGAAGCAATCACCTTGAAGCTTTGACCTTCAAAAAAAAAACCTGAAACCATCAAAACTGTAGCAGCATGCCTTAACCCCTAACTTCAGCCCTGAGTCGCAAAAACAAGAACAGGAGGCATGGAAGACGCCTACAGGGCCCCTCACAAAACCTGGATGACAAATATCCAAATATTTCTCGGGGTTGACGCGCATGGGTTCTTTCCTTGCGCCCAGCTTGTCGGGGCCCAGGTTGTGTTGTTGTTTTCTAGAACGGGGGATACCAGAAATGGGAAAGTCCCCCTGCCCTACATATGCACTGTAGTGAAGACCATTGGCACGTGCCAAAAACCTCAACCTGAAGGCCTCAACCAAATGCCTGGCGTGGACCTTTTGTGAACTGAACGCAAGGCCCTTGGCTCGTTTTTGAGGACCTTAGAAAAAAAAGAAGAAAGAGTCGGGCCCGGGCGAAACTACATAGAATTTTCACAGCTGTTTGGGGGGGCCCACCACCACCCCCAACCCAGCCAGCCAGCCAGCCCGCCACCAATGCCAAAGATTCGGCGAGGTAAAGTCCATGGACTACACCGGCTACTTCGCCGAGGACTTCTTTGACATTGACCCCCACTGGGGCACCAAGGCGGCGCCAACTTGCGCACCTGCGCGCGTCGGCTTAAGCCGGGGCCCATTTTGGGGAGGGGACTTTACTCAGTTGGCAAATCAGAGCTTGAACTTTGGCCGACCCACCTGATTTTTGAACGACCCTTTTGAAATTGGCTCAATTTAAGAGTCAAGTTGGAACAGATTCGGGAAGATCCCCGCTGAATTACATCGAACATTGGATGTAAGAAGCGGCACTCCAAGCCCCGCTGCAAACGGGCGATGGGGAGCTTCCAAACGGAAGCCAACCCTTTCAGGAAAAAAGCAAGGGGGGCACAGTGGTGAGACGACGGGAAGTACTGATTGCTCACAATCTCTCAGTTTCAGGGCTCATCATGCAAACTCCGTGGAATCGATTTCTGAGGTGTTGCGTTTCTTCGGGACCCTCAACTAGTAAGTCGGATCGGCTTGGGGATGCGGAAGCCCTAGTTCTTGAGGGATAGGAAGCCCCTGCCCTCTTGGAGTAGAGCCCTTTGGATGAGACTTCCCTCTTAGCATATAGCTTTTTGGTGGCTTGGAGCCTCTCTCTTTGTAAAATGAGATCCTCCCAGCAAATTGATCAATATTCCATTCGGCCCCCAAATCGGGGGAAAAAACAAAGACATGTAACTTCCCCATTTAGTGGGGGGGGGGGGGCATCTCATCATTTAGTGTGGTCCTAATGGTCACCCCATGGTAAAGGACCCGTTGATCAACCCCTTTGGTCGTTGCAGCCCCCCAACGGCTCAGTTTTTGTCGGGGACCCGGTTCCCTTCAGGCGGACTTGAAGGCGCTCTCCGCGGACCTGCACTCCCGCGGCGGCTTGGTGGCCACAATTGGAGCTGCCAAAATGGCGGCCAAGATTGATCGAATTGGTCAGTATGTGCGTAGCATAAATTCATCAAATAGGTCATGGATGTCAACGCGTGGCATAAATTGATCAAATTGGTCATTGATGCCGTTGCGTGACATAAGTTGATCAAACTGGTCATTGATGCCGTTGCGTGAGAGAGAGAGAGAGAGAGACTTGTTCCGTTCACTCCATGTGTTTGTTCTTTTTTTTGGTCGGAGTTTCACTCTTTTGGGGCTTGGACCATTTTAATGATAGTAAATGCAATGTTTGGACTTGTTTTGGCTAATCCACTCAGGAAGTGAGGTTGTCTTACCAATTCAGCCACATGTTGATTGCTGGAACTTATGGATGATTTGTGAATACGAAACAACCTGTATTATGCCATCTTCTTGACATCAGTGCCACCACCAGCACCTCGTTGGGCATCTTTGTTAAACTGAAGTGCAGGGCGCGCATGCTGTTTTAGGGTTGCCCCAAAATGGGGCTGTGAACATCGCAAGCCAAAACACCAACGATCGGATCCGATATTTTTACGCATTCCCAATGGCCGGGTTTTTCCAGGCCACTTGAATTTTCATTGTATTTGGTGATGTCTGAAGTCACTACAGATGCCTTTGCGATCCCTGTCAACTGGGACCGTGTGAGAACAAACATGCAGGAACAAGCCAAAAGTGTTGCTTCTCCGCTGACCTAACAGCGGTTGACCCGCTATCAGCTCACCGGTTCGCAGCCGGACCGCACTGTTTTGTTTGCTTACGGCCAAACAAGCTTGACATTCTTTGCAGACGTGTGATAATTTTCCTTCCGGAGGTTCACTTATAGCCACCGACTAGGTGTCTTTTCCCCAAACTTGTTCAACCCGGTAGCTACCAAGGCATGTGCCTGGTTGTGGATATCGTGGCTAACCACGTGCGACCAATGACGGTGCAGACGGATTACACGCCCACCGCCATCAAGACGTACCTGGGGCCCGAGGGGATCAACCCCTTCAACAAGACAGCAGCTCGGACGTGGTTTTCATATCCGTACTGTGGGTGCAGGCGAGTTTCTGGCAAAGGTGTACTCTGCCGTTGTTTGTATGGGGTATAGGTGTAAGTGCAGGTGACAGTGTACACAGGCGCAAGTTTGAGGCTCTAACAAGCAGATTGGCCAGCTGGCGGTCGCCTCCTGTCCTTTTTCTTGGTGAAAGAGCTGCGGCTTCCTTTGTTGGTGCCGAATGCTTCGAGGGAATCCCTATCCCCCAGCTGTCACCCGGTTGGCCTGTTTGGCTGTTTTAACTTGAGTATAACGTGTCAAACAATAAACATGTCCATTGTCCGTTTCTCCAACTTCAAAAGCTCCGCATGATTTACTGGGTTCACTCGAACCCCGGGTGCAAGTTGCAGTACTACAGAAATGCATATGGATGCGCACGCACGGGCACACATATTCGGGCATCCAGCATCCATGGAACCCCTCCCCCAAAATGTGGTTTCCAGTTGGTTTCCCATTTGACACCCCAAATTTCAGGGTGCCTTCAAAGGCCAGTAGTGGCGCGTGCTAGGAGTACTTCCATACCTACGGCAAGTCTCCCGCCGTCACCTTTCGGGACTACGTCATGGGAGGCGTTGCCCAGGTCGGTGGGAGCCGAAGCGCAAGAGCGAGCCTACGAATTCCCGGTGATGTGTCCTTCTTTGGTTGGGGTACCCCAAGTTTTCTGCGTTTATTCAAGGAGCAAAAGGAAAACCGGCATTTGTGTGCGTTTTTTTTGACAACAATACACACCCATGGCCTTGCAAAAGGGGAACCAACTCACTTCCCGACCCTATGCTTTCAGGGTTTGGACAATTTAGTGGTAGCCAAAAAGTGTGGTCCTACCAAATAGATTGGGGTTTTGAGGATCCCGCCAGCAAGGGGGTTTGGTAGGCATTTTATGTGAGCCAGTTAATTATTCATTTTGGACTTGTGAGCGTAGACAGTGGAAACACAGTTGTTGGGGTTCTGGAGGAGTTTGTCTATAGTTTTCCTTCGCGCCGATTTACACAAGGCTGAAAGTAGCTGGCCACGATTCCCTCTCATTTTGGCAAGGCAACATGTTGGAATTGTGCCATGTACTACGGTGGCACCTTCCCAGATCCTTGTCATTGGCTAAGACAAGTGGGTCTGTCTTTTGTTGAGGGTAGTGAGTTTTTCCCCAGTGTGATATACGGAACGATTCCTGACTGTGTGCTGAAGGGGGGTTTGTTTGCTTTGCCCTGTGAAGGGGTCGTGACTGGAGTTCCATTCTGAAGGTGATTTGTGTGGGTCGTGCCTGCAAAGGGAAAGGGTCATGACTGAGTCATGACTGCTTGTTCTCTCAAGTTTGAGTGGTTTCTTGCGCGATTGGAAACATCAGAAGCTGGGCTGCTTTCCCTTTGTGACCTATTGATGAAGTCCCCCAAGCCCACATTCCATGCAACCTTTTTTGTGGGTAATGGGCACGGCTGGGCAACTCTCTGGTTGATCAAAAGGGTGTCCCATTTGAAAGAGGAGCCTTCACTTTTCGGGGCAACAGCCTACTTTTGATGGACAAAATCCTGCACCGGTTGGCATGTGGTCCACCCAATGGTTTACAAGGCTTCATCAATCTCAGCTGGTGCGAAATTTTGTCCATCCACAGTACTAGACAATCAAGGCTTGAGAAAACCGGGGTTGAAGCTGATGAAAGGTGAAATTGTTTGAGAGAGCAAGCGGTGAGGCGTCCCAGAGTCAGGGCAGCGACAAGATTTTGGGCGAGCGAGTGGCTCGGCCGGCTACTCTGAGTGGGCCCCTTCGGTGCTCAAGCTGGCGGTGCCCCCACCCCTTTAAAATGGTTGGTGGCTTGTTGGTGTCCCTTTAAAACGATCCCAAAGAGGGCTGCCATTAACAAAGACACACCCTGCTGGTGTTGGGTTAATGTTTGAATTGCTGGTGTTTCTGTTGGCACGATGCCCGGTAATGTCATCAATCATGAAAGCTGACGCAAGGGTTTTGGAAGACTCGAGTCGTGGTGAAAACGCCCCCTCTGTCCACTTCTATGATTGTTGGAAAGATGGGTATTGTTTCTGATTACCGAACGCCGACATGTTGTATGTTGCCTGTTGCCTATTTCGCTCCAGGTAGTAACGAGGACTCTCGCTTGTGCAAGCCAGCATCGACCAAAACCTGACGGTTTGGTTGCCTGGTGTCATCGTTAGTCAGGGCTCCACATTTTCCCCCGCGTCACCGTTCCGGCTGGTTTTAGGGAAGGCTCCGGGGTTCCTCTAGGTGGGGTGATGGATGGGGACATATTATAGGAAACCCTGTTGGTCAAGGCTTCAGAAGGTGAACTTTGGTCGAGTTTGTTGGATTGTTGGGGATCCCCCCCAATCAAATCGTGAAGAATCTCGTTGAACAGTTGGTCCACTGGGGTTTGACTCCTGGTTTTCATTGCACACTTGCGCCAATCAGGATGCCCTAGCGGGGGCTGTGCTTTTCGTTGGAAAGTAATGCACTTTGACCTATGACTTATGTGGAGCAGGCCGATGATTCGGGCCTTAGTGGGAATGGAGTCGGGTACTTTAAAACCAGATCCAAGTCATGATTCTGGGAGTAACGTACAAACCCGAAGAGTCTTCAATAGGCCTTGGTTTTTGTGGTCCAAATCCTTTGAATGGAGATCCCCGCCCTTCTGGACAGTCCAATGATGCCTAGGGAACTTGCTTAGCCGCTCTATGGATTTTGACCAGCTTGAATCGAGATCCGTCTTTGCTTTTGGCCTTCATCCAGCCCGCAGGTGAAGGCAGGCATTACCAAGTGTGCCTTGGCTGCAAAAAGCCAGTCGCCCATGCAAAGTGGTTGAGTGCCACTGGACCCTGGGTCCCCAAATCAGGTCTTGAAGCTTCTTCCGAGTCAAAGCTTGGAAAAAAAGACACACACACACACATGGTTCTCATTGGCGGTCCTCTTGTGGCTGGAACCTGGCCCTTTTCACGACTCTGATTCGGATTCCCGGAGCCATGGCCCACAGAGTGTGGCGTTTAACGCGGTGAGCTGAGGCGGGCCCACGCACATGAACCTCACAGAGCCCTGGCAGAGAAGTTCCCATGTCGGTTGACATATTTTACGCAGCTCCAAGACCCACATGGCCATGAGTTTTAATCGGGAACCACCTCAAAAGTGATTGATGGACATGAATCCCCGCCTAAATGATGTCCACCAAAGGGCCCCTTATTAAAATGCATACCCACATTGATCATTCCAGTTGTGTTTCTACTACTTAGCTCGGATTATACTATTGCCAGCAAAAGTTGTTTTTTTCTTTTTTTTCCAACCATGTTAGTAGAACCAACTGTCAATGGATGTTGGGTGTTGCTCATCTTCTTTTTGCCGTGTTCGCATGTTCAGTTTGTTGTGTGTTTTCCCCCTCTCCTCATTTCCTGAGTTTGGCAACGTGTCGGCTGTTTGGCAGCTTTCTTCGTGTAGTCAAGGGCCCAAAAAGCTTGAACTGTTTCCGGTCAGCTCAGCTGGTCAGTTGTTGAGCTCGGGTACCTGTTTGGAGGGGAGCCTGAAATTTAACTTCCTGTTTCTCTGATTGGTCTTTTGTTCTTTTCCTCAACAGTCGCCTATTTTCCTAAACTGTTTGGGTGCCTTGGCAAGGCCTGTATTTAGATCTCAAGACTTCCAATGTAGATCCCAACCCCTCCAAGGAAGGATCCAATGATTGATTGAAAGTAAAGAACTCCCAAAGCCAACTTGGTACCTGTTTGAAACAGCTTCTTTTTACAACCACTCCATTTGATTTGCCCCAACGCTCGCTCCTCGGGACGGGCCAGTGTTTTGGGGCGTTGGGACAAGGGTCCCGGCACCCCAACTTGCAAGCTCAGCTTCGGAAAAAGTGAACCCTTCGACAAATTTTGCATTTTGAGTGTCTCAATAGTGCAAACTGCTGCCCAGGGCCAGCGTTTGAGGCTTGGGGGGTAAGGTCCGACCAAGATCCCGGCTTCCTAAACCCCAATCCAAATCCCAGAAACCCTAAACCAAAAACCCTGAGACCCCTAACCCCCAAACCAAAACCCCAAAGCGCCTAAACTAAAGCCAAAGAACCCGACTCCGAAACACAGCCGAACACCCTAAACCTAAACCCTTGCATGTCCTGACAAGTCGTGCGGGGCGGGGGTAATTTGGGGCTTCCCCCTTTTTTTTTACACAGTTTGTCTCCTTTATTTATTTTTTTTTCAGGGGAACCCCAGAAACTTGCTGTTGTGCTTTTGGTTTCCCTTCAGAACCAAAAGAAGAAGCAGGTACCAAACGCAACAAGACGAGCCCACATGTTCAGATTTTCGGGTTTTCCGTTTTCCCGACTCCGGCCCCGAAGAACTTTTCTCGGCGAGCGAGCGCCGGAGGAGTGCAATTGCTTCCCCGGGAACTTCGGCCCGGACTGCCCGGGCGCCAACCTGAAACTGCAGCTGGAGGGTTGGTTCGGACAGCTCGCAGACCTGAACCAGGACCCGAAAACGGAAGAGAAATGCCAAATGGAAGGGGGCTGCCCCGGTTTTGGCTCTCTCTCTCTCTCTCTCTCTCTCTCTCTCTCTCTCTTTTTGGTGGTTTTCCGCTTGGTTTTCTTTTGGATTTCCTACCTGAAAAGAGTACCCTCGAAAGTATGGTTGCCAATAGTGTCTTAATATAGGAATCGAACCTGCAAAAAGTGGGTGGTTTGTCCTTGGTTTGCATGGAAAACCCTAGCACAGAAACGGTTTCAAAAGGTCCCAATTCCAGTTTAGGCTTTTTGGTATGTCGTTGTATGATTGGGAGGGGGGGGGGGGGTCAGCATGGTGGCCTTTTGGCTACCAATCTGAAAAGGGTACCCTCAGAAGAGGAAGCCAAGGTTTGGCCAATTTGTTTTTTTGTTTTTGAGGCTGGGAATTGTAAGACAGGTTTAAAGGGAAACAAGAAGGACAACCAGCATTTTGGGGGGGCAAGTTGACACACATCCATTCATTGCCCAAAGCGAAGGACCTTTTCCGAAAGCGAACAACCTTTTTCGCAGTACATGTTTCTCCTTTTTGGGGCCCCCCAGGTTTCGTGGGCCCAACAGTTTGCCGCTTTCCGGCTTCTTTGGGCCTTTGGGCTGAGTTTTGGAGTTTGTCAATTTAGGCTTTGGAAGAAATACTTCTTGGAGAGCATTGCAATTTACCAGGGGCAAACACCAGCTGCAAGGTATGACATCAAGGGGCCACAGACCCACAGAGCAATTGCGATAAACTATATAAACAATGGAAAAAGGTGTTGGTTGGCCTTTCCACTCAGGAAGTGGGGCAACCAGGGTGTTCAACTCTCCGCAGAAGAACAACACAAAATCCAGTACTATCGCAGATCCAAGTCCCAAGTACCATTTTCTCCGGCGCGTGGGTTGCCGGCGGGAATGGTGGGCGCTGTTTGGACAAAGCAATGGAGCAACGGGTGCACGTGTCATCAAATTCAACTTTGTTGCATGCGCTTCCCACAATATATTGTCAATTGTTTTCCTCGAAAAGCAGCTTGGATTTCAGGGTGCTCCGAGTCTCCAAAAATGACGCCGATAGCAGCTCGGTGATTACAGGGTTCCCTCTTCCTTTAATGGCCGATTTCTACCCTTATAAAATTGCCCCCCCCCCCCCAAACAAAAAAAGTATGGGTATGGGGTGTAGATAAGGGTCACCGTTTGCCACTAGCCGCCTTTCCAGCCAGGAGCACCCGTATGTGCGCAAGATGCTTTTAGAGTACGTGCAGTACCTGGTCAGAGAGTACGACGTGGACGCCTTCCGTTTGGACACCGCCTGGGGCCCGGTGTAGGAGAGAGATGCCAATGTCCGGCGGGGTGGTTTTATCGGGTGGCGTCCCTTCAGCCACAAACACCCCTAATGTTGACCCCACCTTAATTATTATTTGGGGGGCGTGTTACCCTCCAACAGTGATGCTTCCCCAATAAAATCAGGGACACCCCCGCCTATTAATGAACTGGGCTTGGTTAATTAATACGGGGTGAACATGAGCTTGTTTGTTTCCGTATCTGTCCTAGTTTTGGCTGGTTTCTGTTTTGCATCGGGGAATGGGCCACAGGGCCGGCGATGTTTTTGATATTCCCAGCTCCCAAGCCGTGGGTTGCGAGGCCATCTACATGCCCCAGGACTTCTTGAGACCCGGCGAAATATGCAAGCGGCTTGCTGTTTGTGTTGTTTATGTCTTTTGTTTTTGTGGCTGGTTGCTTGCTCGATTGCTTGCTCGCTCGCCTGCTCGCTTGGTTGGTTGGTTAGTTGGTTGGTTGGTTGGTTGAATGGTTGGTTGGTGAATGGTTGCTTGGTCGGTCGGTTAGGTTGGTTGGTTGGCTGGCTGGCTGGCTGGCTGGCTGGCTGGCTGGCTGGTTTGTTTGTTTGCTTGCTTTTTTGTTTGCTTGCTTGCTTGCTTGCTTTGTTGGTTGGTTGCTTGTTTGCTTGCTTGCTTACTTGCTTGCTTGGTTGGTTGGTTTGATTCTGTTCTGTTTTGTTTTGCCTTGTGGTGTTTGCGGTTGGTCGTCGGCCGGTCGGTCGGGTCGGTCAGCCGCAGCTTAGTCAGGAATTAAATCAGGCTTTGGACATCATCACCTTGCAGCTTCTTTTCAAGGAATATATGGAAAACATAACTGCTCAACAGCCAGCAACGCAACTCGCTGATGACTGGAGACCACCTTTTTGCCTTTCGGCATATGGCAACAACCTGGTCGGTTGGATCAACAAGGTTGCGACAACCCCTTGTTTCAAGCCTCGTGCAAAATATGTTGTAATTCTATGTCTTCTGTTTCTTCAGGAAACATGCCCTGGTTTCCCTCTTTCCCAAGCTTCGTGACATGCGAGTATTGCTTTGCAAGGATGATGTAATCACCCCTCGCCCACCCCCATGGCCCACTTGGCAGAATTGCCGCGGGTCGGATCTGCTAAATGACTTAAGGATAAACAAGCCCACCAGGCATTCATGACAAGGCGTGTTGCACTGAAAATGGATACTCTCTGAGAGGAAGCCAACATCCTGACTGACCAGGGCAGGGCATCGAAAACATTTCAACCGCACTTGCGGCAACATGTTGTTTAAGATGCAACCCGCGGCTGCGCGACACAGAGACTCAAGGGCTTTGCTTGAGAACTTGACAAGGCTTGTGTCGGATTGTGGCGAATCACGCTGTTGGCTTTCGCGTTTTGGCGAAGGTACGCTGCTTTCGCCTTGCGCACCGCGGGCAAAACTGTTATTGAACTCTGTGCCGGGACCAATGGTGAAACCGGAGTCTCACAGAACTGACATGTAAGAACTGCATTTGTTTTGCACATTTTTGGGAGGGTGTCCTGGACGTTTGCACTGAACAGACCGTACCAAGAGAACTGCCGTGTGGCGTGGCAAGCTTGTGAGCGGGCAGGACAGTGTGGCATAGCGGCCATTTTCACTCTTCAGGCTTGTCAAATTTAAGCATTTCGGGGGGACCCCCTGCATGTTCTTAGTATGATAGGTGAAAAGATGTCAAAAGGCCATGGGTAAACACACCATTTGCTGTGCTGGCCCTTCGTCCGTCACCCAGGACTCGCGAGAAATAAACAGAAAACAAACGACTCTTTGGTGCTCAGGGCTGACCTTCAGCAGGCAGCAGGCGGGCGATTTTTTTTGTTCGAAACACTGGGCTGGTCAAAGGCCTTGCGGTTCGCAAGGATTTGGTCCCCGAGGTCTCCTCCAAACTTAAAAAAACATGGGTAGACCGAAATATGGAGCGATATGTTCTGTGTACTCCAGATGTGGGGCCAAGCTTTGTGGATTGTGACATAGGGATGGATTAGGATTGACCCGGTTCCCATGTTGAACAGGTTCAAAAAGCAACCAGACGTTGTCATATGGATCTGCGAAGTATAGATCCAACCAGACCCTTGGCCCACTTTTGATGGATGCCATGAGGAGTTGTATTTAGTTAGAACATATGGCTGTTTCTCGACGGTACTAGGTTTTACAAGACAACCAAAAGGAAGCCAACCATTTTGGGGGGTCTGATTCCTATTTTGAGACACCCCCCCCAAAGGCCTAAAAAAACCATAGGGTTTGCCCGTCCCTAGGGGTGGACATCTTGGGGGAGACGACGGTGAACAACATCAGCAACTCGACTCGACCGCCTGACTCCTTGAGTCCTCGAGTCACAACCTCTGGGTGCTGGAAGGAGAGGTTTTAGGGGGTCCAAATTGCGCCAAAAGATGGAGTCTCCTGTCGTGGTCTCAGGCCAATCCTAAAAGCAGCGAGAGATTGGCTTTTTCAATCTTGGGTCCGCCTATGACTTGTGGAAATTCCATTCGCATGCCTTTCCCCCCCCCCCTTTTGAACAACCCAGCCAAGTGTGGTCGGCTTCCGGTTCCCGTCAGGCACTTGCGAGCTATGCTATGATTTTGGGTCCAAAGAAGCGGGGCTGGGATTTTCTCGTAACCAAAGCAGGCCTTGACATGGTTTCTCCAGCAGTGAACTCAGGCTACCACGCCAGCTTCCAGCACGCTGGGCTCAGCGGCCTGCTGAACTTCCCGGCGTTCTACCAGGCATCGCTTTGCATCGGCTCGCAGACGCGGAGCTCGCGGCCTTTTGAGGGATACGCCTTTTCACTGCCCCAAATCGACCTTCTGACATGACCAATTTTCATGCCCCCAACAGAGGGTTCCCAATCTTGAAGGTCAGACAAAGCCTGACCTTTGATTTCTGGGTCCAACTGGGCAACTGAGTTGGAGGCCCCGTCCTTTTGCTTTTTGCTTAAGGGCTTTCGAGTTTGCCTCAAAGCCAACCAGCACTAGGCCCTTTCTTCGCAACTTCCATTTGTTTGACCTCTTCCCAGCGGGGCGCCTTGTTCAACCTTCAAAACTTCAAAGCAAAAACCTGCCAGGCCAGCCAAACCACGGAGGGCCCCGTTCCTTGGAAAGATTGCCAGAGCATAGCCAGCACTATGTGCCCTGTGCAACTGTTTGTCATTGTTTGTTTGCAAAACAAGCGAGTTTTAGAAGCCACTGGCTTGAGCTCCGCTCACCTGGGGGGGGGGGAGGGAAGAGGGTGAGCTGCACAGCCCTTCAATTCAGGAATTCGGGGGTGGGATGTTTGTTTTTTGTACATTGTTCACTGGGGTGCGTTCTTTACAGCTGCAGCGATGGGCGGAAAGCCGTACTTAAGCAGCCCAGTGAAATAAGGAGTTCGAATGCCCCTTCTCTTGAAGGGGCAGGAAGGGAAGTTTCAGCACAGGGTTCGGGGAACGCAGAGAGAGAGAGAGAGAAAAACAAAAGCGCCAGCCACCCTGCCTTGTCGGAACAAAGCCACGAGCAAGGGGAATGGACTCTGCCTTGGGGTCATCCAACATGGTCTAAATAGGGACACACACACAGACACCCCAAAAAAAGAAGAGAGGGGGTAGTTTCCGTTCGAATTCCCTTTCAAGCCATCCCACAACTTGCACCCTCTAACCTCTAACCAACACCCCCCAAATGGAACCTTGTCTCATTCCCCCTTGAACACTCCCTGGGTTTGAGCCTACCTTTGGCCATCAAACAACGGAGTTAAACCAGCAAGACTCCTTTTGGGGGGGGGGGGAAGGAGCGCGACAAGCGCCAGGTGCATGCGAGCTTCTGCCAGTACCACCTGGGCAGCTTGGCCCTTGTGGCTCTTTGGGCTGGGACCTATGGCGGTGGTTCCATGGCTTTTCAACCGTCTCACTCCCTGAGATCGAGGTGAAGATCGCATCTCGGAAAGGCCAGTTATTAGTGGAGTTTCTGTTTGGGGCTTTTTCAGGCGTGGAGGCTTAGATGCTAGTGGTATGTCACCTCCATACTTACCAGTACCAATGTTCTGGTTTGTTTCCCTTGAATCAACCACTGTGTTGTTTAAATGCAAGAACTGGGTGTGTATTAAAACAAGGGGCCGGAAATAGCGACTTTCCTTCCGGCGTCCCTTCAAATCAAAGTGATACCAACTCCAAAAAGCAAAGCATACCAAAAAAAAGAAAAGTGTCGCACCTTGAGTGGTCACCTTTTGGGTGAATCCTTTTGTGTACACCCAAATTGCTGTGTCTTTTTTGAAGGGACCCTTTAAAAAGGTGGGTTTTCCTTCTGGTGTCCCTTTAAACCACCTAGAGAAAGGGTAGAAGGAACTCCTCTCGCTGCCATCGCTCCGCTCCAGGTGGGGACCTGGGGAACTACCACTTGCAGGGCGCCTTCACCCCCCAGCATTTCGGACGGAACAGCTTCCGATCCTGGTTCTTTTGGGTGGTGGGTCCCCAGGTTTAGAACCCCTAGTTGTTTGGTCTGTTGATTCGGGGCCCCTCCATTCCAACAGCGAGTGAATCCCCACTAAAACCAGCGCCCAGATATCCTGGGTTAACATTGGCAGCTCTCCCCCTGCCTTCTGATTCAGTGGGACGAAAATTCGCAGACCCTAGAGTGGACGGAGGCCTTTCCCAAAGCTTTTGTCTTCCCAACAAACACGGTCGCTTTCCATGTTGAAAGAAGGGTAGGGTGCAGTGGGAAGAAAGCTGGTTCATCCCTTCCTGCCTTATTGGGGTTTGCAGGGGGGCAGGGGGTGCAATGAGCGTTTTAGGGTGTGTGTGTGTGTGTGTGTGGGTGGGTGGGTGGGTGGGTGCGTGCGTGCGTGCGTGCGTGCGTGCGTGCGTGCGTGCGTGCCTGCGTGCGTGTGTGTGTGTGTGTGCTGTGTGTTGCTGGTGCTGTCTGCGCTGTCTGTGTCTTTATCTATTGGTTGTCTCTGCCGTGCCGGGCCGGGCCGTGCCGTGCTGTCCGGTCTGTCTGCCTGCCTGCCTGTCTCTCTCTGTCTGTCTTGGTGTTGTAGAGGTAGGGTTGGTTGCAAGATGTGCTTGAAGGCAAACCAAGCCCTGGCTGGGCTCCTTGCGACGGAATCCGCTAAAAGGTCCGAAGGCGCAATATCGGCGCAAACCATGGTTTCTGCCTACTATGGGTTTTGGGCTACAAGGCTCACTATGAAGGTCCTGCACATGGGGTTCCATTTCCTAAATTTCAAGAGAGGCTGCACCAGTCCCTTTAAAGTCAACATTGCGAGCGAGCCGTTGGGAAAGGCACCTAAACGTTTAGGCGCCATAAACCTCTGATTCCTTTCTCGGGCGGGATTCCAAGGTATTGGCCCAAAACGTTGAACATCCAAAACCAACAAAGATCCACACCATCAGGCCCTTGTGTGCCTGATTCGCCTTGAGTCATTCCCTCACCCATTTTCGGCCAGCTTAAAATGTCCCTTCGGTGGGCAACGGTAGGGGAATGCATGGAACCCTATTTGCGGGACCGGCAAAGCCTATTTTTCGGAAATGTTTAAGTAACACATGTGACACACTAAGGATTCATACCAGAGGCTCGAACACAGGGCTCACGCATTCCTAGCCTTGAATCTAATGAGACATTTGGACCAAACTGCCAGCTCATCTAGAGGATCCGAATCCTTGTAAAGCAGGATGCATCCTGCAAGGATTCCTGAAAAGTAATTGTCCAGTTCGGAGGATGTGTACGTCCTAAACTCAGGTTTCATGCCATGGGTTCGAAAAAGGTGCTCATGCCTTCAGACGGTTTCTTTTCTTTATCAGGCTGGTGTTTAAGTCTTCTGATTTTTCAGAGGGTAGTGGCTCTGAGTGACTATTAGCGGCCATGGACTAAGGGTCACCTTCAGTTGGCTCTCCTAGTTGTGGCTCTGAATCAGCCTTTTTTGACAGCAAATCGATTTGGGGGGGTGGGGTTCTTAAAGTGTCTAGGTCCCCCAGTAGTGCCCTTTTACCCTTTTTGGGGGGAGGGTTCCCCTACTAAGATAGACAACAGCAAAAAAAGGGTACCCTTATTCTACCCTCTCTACTGGAGGACCTAGGTGTGAACCCACTTTCAGGTTGGGCTCTTTTGTGGGGA
Source organism: Effrenium voratum (assembly GCA_963377175.1). Taxonomy (NCBI): domain Eukaryota; class Dinophyceae; order Suessiales; family Symbiodiniaceae; genus Effrenium; species Effrenium voratum. The sequence goes on along the minus strand of CAUJNA010000624.1, from coordinate 849,430 downwards.
GGGCTGGAACAGAGCCCGGGCGATGTGAAACGGAGCTCGAGGCTGCCGGACCTGCGGAAGCTGTCGGACATCATGCGGAACCAGGGCCCAGACATCTACCCCAACCCAGACCTGCCCCTCGGAGTGGGATGGACCTTGAAGCTGCACGCCCTGTCGGCGGTCTCTGGCCGGATGGGTCAAGGGTGTGGGGCCAAAGACCTCTTGGCCCTTGCCCCAAATGAAAGAAAGCGCAAACAAAGCCATGCCAGCACCTCCCCCCCCCTCAACAACCGTTGTGTCCCACGCCCAAAGTTGGTGCTGGCGGTTTGGGGCTGAACGTTGACCAAGCCCCCGGGGGTCTGCAGAACACTTCAATCAGAAACGCTCGGTTTGTTGGAGCGAGTTGACGGATGGCAAGCTGGTTCTCACTTCCGGTGAGGGAACTTTTTCTCAGATTAGTCAGCAAGGTCTTCATGGGTATCACAGCAGTGTTTCTTGGGAGGGGGGCGCTTTGGCACTGTCTCACTTCCAACCAATCAGTACTTAAAACAGGTGTGAAGGCAATGTTTGTGCTGCACAAGAAGTATATACATGGTCCATGGTTACTTTTGTTGACCAATCCAGAAAAAAAGTGCGAATTAGCCAACAAGCAATGCTATGACTTCAAATGGGTCCAGGTAAAACTGTCAGTTTGAACGGGATCTATCCGGAGCCCCGTCCACGTGATGTTCCTTGCAGCCCCGAACAAGAGGTGAGTCGAGCTTGGGGAACGCTGGGTGTATCTCAGTTGTTCAGTGGCACCCCGTTTCCATTTTTTGTGGCTGCCCCACCAAAAATAGTCTTCCCCAAAAGGGTTCCTTTGTTTTTCCACACTGAACAACTGATTGTATCTCAAGACCACGGCCTTCAACTCACTCCCTGAGTTCCTGGACTTTAAACTTTGTGGGAAGGTTATTTCTGTGGAAAACAATACGTTTTAGCGCATCCACTCGTGAAGGCAGTCAGTGGATGAGCCTAAAGACCATTTTAAAGGAACACTGACATGAGCAGGAACTGGCACAGTGTAAACCGAGCTCAGCCCACCCATGAGAAGTTTCGTCCTTGGGAAGTCCTTCTTTCCGGTGTGTGACTAATACGATTTCGCACAAGAGTTGGCAACACTTGCTTAAGTGTTTCAGCAGTTTGAACGATCCGTGAGTGGCAATTCCATGGCTGAAATCAAGGAACCTTTCCGAAATTTGGGTGTATTTTTTTTATTCAGGGTATGAGTTGTTTGCAACAGACGCCAGAAGGAAGCCAGCAATCAAGGGAAGCCCCTTATTTTTGAGACACCCCCGTTTCCCCGAGTATTTTCCGCGCGCCGAACTGGGTTCCCTTTCCGACAAATGCAGAATGGCCACTTGCAAGATCACTCAGATACTTGATGTGGGGGGGGTTCTTGTTTGAGGGTACCCGGCTTGAATCGGAGACCAAAAAGGAAGTGCTTGCCGTGTTGGGTCCGATTGCGGCCTCGGGAAGTAGTTGGTTTGGAACCCGGTGGTGTGGATTCGAAGCCCTGGTTCTTGTTGAGGGATGGGAAGCTACCCCCGGAACACTTCCGATCCAAGCCACCAATTGGGAAGCTGAACGTCCCACAATGATTGCTATAAGCTGAGAAAGTTGATGAGTATTCAACAAATGGCAGGAGAAGTCTCATTGGCAACACTCCTTGCGCAGTTATCCAAATGCAGATTTGAGGAGAAACTAAAAGTGAAGCAGCCGACTCGCTCCAGGAAGATTGGGTAAGTATATCGCATACCTGCATGCCCTCACTTCTTGAGGGTGGGATTGGCTGACACAGGCAAACTTTTGGTTTGCCACCACAATGAATTTCCCTGAAACGTGTGAAGCCCTGACTTTCCAGCCCAGATAGGTTCGATTAGCATCCTGGCATCCTTGAATCTGGTTATGGCACCTGATAGAGGGCCCGCTTAGCTATGTTAGTGGGAGCAAGGGTAGGGGGCTGTTTTGTGGGGAAGGCTAGGGCAGAAATTGGGACTGCCCTTTGCGGTCAGGGGAAACCGGATACCCTGCCAACCTGAGGTTGGGGAACTTCGTGGACAACCACGACGAGTTCGCCCGGATCGGCTACTACTGTAGGGGGCCCCGTCTCGGGTCGAAAGGGTCGAAAGTGGCGGGGACCATGGATGTTGCTTTCCCTTTGGCGTTTGTTTATCTCCAAAAAAGAAAAGGGGTTTCTCCGTTTCCTTCTGAAGGCACCAACTCTAAAGACATTTTCTGAGGGAACCGCATCCCCCCCAACAAAAATGTGGATTCCCGTTTGGTTTCCCTTTAGCTCAAGGTGAAAATGGCACCTGTTAAAAAAGAAGGGCAGAGTCTAGTTCTAGCTTCCTCTTTCGTGCCTTAGCACCTAGGGGCCTAAGGAGTGACCACAGGGTTCACATGAATCTGCATGGTTCATCCCAGGTTTCAAGTTGCATTTCATCCCAGGTTCCAAGTTGTCCGCGTTTTGTGGCATTTCTCCATAACCGCAGGGTTTCAGTCTGCTCTCAGAATACAACACACTCGGAGGTGAAAGGATGGAAAAACTGGAATTCCAGCGGACGCAGCCTCCAGAGTTTCAAGTTCCCTCACTCGACTTGAGCTGAATCTCGTGCGACTCGGAGCTTGGAGCCCCTTAAGGCAACTCCAACTTGTCGTTTGTGCCCTTTTGGGGGAGTGGTCACCGGCACCGCTGAGGGGCTCGGCGACTCAGCCGCGTTTTGGAGTCCGAGGCGACGGGGACTCCTATCGCATCAAGAACGCGCTGGCGGCCTTGTTTTTCGCGCGGGGCACGCCCATCGTGTCTGGGCAAAAAAACGCCAACCACAAATCCAACACAAATTGGAAGCCAACCACATGTTCGAGGAAGCCCCACCCAACAGGTCGAAAATAAACAGAAGGAAGCCAACCACATCTTCGAAGCCCCACCAAAAAAGGGACCGTTTTCGCCAGATCGTCCTGTTTTCCCCAATGTCCGGGGCTAGGTGTACTACGGCACGGAGCAGGGCCTCACCGGGCACCAGGCCAACGTGCTGGAGCGCCTCGGTTTGGGTCGGTTTGGGCCGATTCGTTTTGGCCTCGATGGGACGTCTGCTTTGGACATGTCACATTGGTGGCTCAACCAGCCATCCGGTGAACCTTAGGTGGATTTTAGGTGGTTTAGTGGCCTTTTTTTGGGTTGGCTCCTTAGGTGTTGAGTCGTTTTTAGTTGGTGTAGTGGTTGGGTTTCCATTTACCCACTAAAAGTTACAAGCTTTTAGCGGGTCTGAGGACAGGCCAGCAACAGGAATCATGATTGGCACAGGGGTTCTGCCGGCAAAACATTAACATGGATACCCAGTAAGCAAAGGTTTCAAGTTTGGTTTTGCACATGCCCGGAATGCGTCAAACGAAGTTCGCCTCGAATCATAAGTGGCATTGAAAGCCAACAGTCCGAGGCGGGGGGGGGGGGGGGTGAATTTCAAGAGGAAAAGGGTCCTTGGGGTAAGTTGCAGTTCAAGGGCCGTTGGGGCTGGTCCTCCAAGCCGCCAAGAGGTGAATTTTGAGGATGTGGGAAGGACGGCGGGGAGGGGCGGGGCAGCGGCCGTTTGTGTCAAAATAGATGGACCCCGTTGATTCTGGTGGTTTTCCGGTTTCCAAACACCAAAAAGAGGCATGTATGTTGTTTCAAACCGCACAAATTTGAAGGGGAAAGGGAACGGGAACAACCTCAACATTCCCGTAAAACCGAGGGGGGCCCCTCCACTGTGGGGCTAACAGCGGGGCCTTTGGGGCTCAGGAAACCGCTTGGCCGGGGCTTCCTGGAATTTTCCAGGGCCTTGGGGTTTTTGACCTCACAGTTTTGCAGGTGGCGAGGTTTTCCAAGCCTCCAAGAGCCCAAAAGCATCAGCACTGGCAGTCCCAAGCAAATGCAGAGACCCCGCGTGAAGGGGGGAAGGAGTGTTGTAGCTACTATGTTATGGTTTTTTTTTGCGGGGAAGCAAGACTTAAGCCGCTGAAGCCCGAGAAGTTGATTCGAGGCGCGGGCTGGGGGGGCTGTTTCGTTGAGCGTTTTTGGTCCCCTTCGCTTTTTGAGTGCGTGGCTGCGTTCGGAACGCCGATTGTTTGCTAAGAGGGCAGGCAAATGGCCCAGGGTTGTCTAATGGCTTACTCAAATGATGCCAGGGATGGTGTGTTGGGCTCCTTGGTGTGATTTCGCAGGGATCGCTTTTTGTTGTGGGCTGTTTCTAAAAGGGGGACCCTCTTCTCCCAGTTGCTCACTGGAATCCTCTGGCTCGCTTCAATGCTTACCACCCTCTCTGGTCCAGCTCATTTAGTTGGGTGCTAGATAGCCAATAATATTTCGTTCACCCAAAAGGAAACCCATTGGGCACCGGTGTTTTTTTCTCCAGCATGGGCCGTTCTAAGCAGTTTTTGCAGAGCGGCCCTCTTCATCGCCTAAGGAAAGCAGCCCTGAAGAAGAAGAACGAGATGGACAAGGGCCAGGCCGGAGCGAGCTTTGACCTGGACCAAAATCAGGTCACCCCACCCCCGGTTGGTGGTGAGCCCGGTGGATTTAGGGATTTGAACGGGTCCCTGGTTGTAGAGGGCTGGGGCACCATCCCTCAATCACCAAACTATCGGGCTTCACACCACAAATCAGAGGGAAGCTGACAAAAGCTCCCTCTCCAACATGGAAGTGGACAGTGGGCTTTTCAAGAGGACAGTCTTTCAAGAAACGTTTGTCGGCTTCTGTTGCCGAGCGCGTGTCAAGCACGTTCAACTTGCTTTTGGGGGTGGTGAAGCCCCTTCAAAATCAACCGACCAACAAAACAGGTGTCCTGCTGTTCCATGTTGCGGGGGGGGGGGGCACAATCAAGAAAGGCGAGGTGTGGAAACCTTGTCGCGTTCAAATAATTGTGTGCGCAGCTTGCCTGGAAATGCACTCATGTGGATCCATAGAACAACTCAGGGCGAATGTACGATCCATATTGCGAAGGCCGGTCAACATATCTAGTCGTCCCTGGTCAATCTTCCCATGATTGTCAGCGGACCCCCCAGCAAGGTACACAAGGAACCCTTAGCCCCAAGTATAGGCCTTATTAGTAACTTATTAGTCACCATTTAGCCCCTATTGGGATTGGGGGACAGCCACAGCAAGTAATTTGGGAGGGCAAAATAAATGCCATCTTCTGGCTAGTTTCCGCCAGAAACCACTGGTCAAGTTGAACCAACTCCAATATCCATTCAGATCCCATGTGAGACTCAAAAGGATGACTGTACCCACCCTTTCTCCCACATGGCACCTGATTTGGGCCATTGACTTTTGGCTTATTGTCTTCGAAACTTTGCCGTGCCTTGACAAATCATTTTTGGGGGCAGAAACTGAGATCCATCAACGAGATGGCAGGCTACATGTGCCTTTTGCTGGAATCAAAGCCCCATGATTCAGTGGATTCCACAATGTTACCCTTTTCCATTTCCGGTGTCCTATGTCCGGTGTTCTGGAAGGGGACTCGTAGCATAGTCATGGGAACCTACAACTCAACGGTACTTGGATGCCACCCTTGAAACCGCTTTGTTTTGGCGAAAACTGGATTGTATCAACAGTGAGCTCAAACCCCTGGTATCACCCCCGAGTTTTACGGGGCCAAGAATTGGAACACCCAGCGCGCCCAGGGGACCAACAACAATGGATCCATAGGTTTGTATGGGCCCGGACATCTTTCCCAAAATCGAGATGCTATGTTCACTGGTTGGGATGAGCAATCTTTTTAATGGATGCGAATGTGTGATCTTCGAGCACCAGTCATTGAAGATCCGGATCGTTATTTTCCTGTTGGTTTGAAAAGGAAGTGGTCGGAGTTCCCTTCTTTCCTTGCGTAGGAAGCCTGATCGAAGAAACTGGGGGCAGTTTCTCCCGCACGCATAAAATGGTTTGGGCGGTTCTGAGAATAGTGAGCCCATTACTTTTGGGACAATTCTGAAATTGATAACATCATTAATGCGGCCCGTCGGCATTCATCGACCTGCGGATCAACGGAAGTGAGAGCCGAACAAGAGGAGGGAACTTCCCACGCAAAAGGGGTTGCCAGACTGGCCCTCAGGCTCTCAGGACCAAAAGGAGGTTCTGTGAATCAGGGGATTTTTATATATATTTTTGACCAATGGGCACGGGCCCCACCCGCATGCTAGGCCTATGTCCGCGAGTCCCTCTGGCAGACACGGCCCCTCGCCCGACACGAGAGAACAAATCCATTTTTTGTTGCTTCCATGTGCTGGAGAATATGGGGGTGGTTGGCCTGTTGGTTTCAAAATAAGTCTATCCTTTTTTTGCATATGTTTGCTGAATGTCTATTTCATGGATGTATATTTCTGTTTAGGTTGCAAAGGGCATCTATCCCTGCTGGATGTAGTTTGTTTCGTTATTTGTATAGGGGACGTAAGCAAACGGAGGTTTGCCAAACTGAGGAAAAACAGTTTGTGGAGTTGCTGGGATTCTGAAAACGTCTATAGTCATCATGTTGGGTGTGCTGAGCAGGAATCACCAAAAATTGAAGTACAAAAAGCAAAGAGCACAACAACCTTACCCAACATGTGTTGATTAAGTTTCGATGAAGGCCCACATTCAGAGCACAGACCAAAGCGAGATCTGGGTGTTTTCAATGGGGCGTTACCGACCGAAAGACGAGGGGGCGATGGGGGTTGGCTGTAGAACGGCACCCGAACGAAATCCAAACCCTAGGCATGTCAAAGCGGCATGTCTGGCCTTCCGTCAACCAGAGCTGGTTGCAACTGGCTGTGGGCAAGTGGATGTGACGCACAGCAGGGGGGGGGCAGCGAAGCCGTCCGCATTTGGAATGTGCTTGTTAGTGAAACGGGGACAAGGGAACCAGAGCTGGTTGCAACTGGCTGTGGGCAAGTGGAATGTGCTTGCTAGTGAAACGGGGACAAGGGAACGGGAACCAGAGCTGGTTGCAACTGGCTGTGGGCAAGTGGATGTGACGCACAGGGGGGGGGGGGAGCCGTCCGCATCTGGAATGCGCTTGCTAGTGAAACGGGGACAAGGGATGAGCCCCTCCGTTCCACGCACGAAGCCAGCACATTTCAGTGTGTTGGTCGCATGTTTTTCAGTTGTCCTTTCCGCTTTAGCATGTTGGGATGCGAAGAACAAGACTGTTTGCTGCCATGGGGCTTGGAAAGAACAGTCGCTAAAGGTTGATTGAGACATCCCCGCACAAGAAGCACGATCGCAATCGGGTTGAAACTTGCTGATCTGGCGCTTTTGGTGGCAGGTTCCAAGGTTTCTTGCACCTTGCACCTCTCGCAGTCAAAAGCCCTTTGAACTTTGGATAGATGGTCATCACCTTGCAGGGTAGCTGTTTTTGGGCAATCTTCGCAGAAGCGCCCCTGGTAATGCACTTCACTTCTCTTGGGGCCAACTTGTCAACCAACAGTGGCTTCAGCAAAAGGACCATCCTGACTTGCTCAGGGCAGGTGTTCCAGGGCGTTCAAGTGTTCTCGCGATAACGTAAGGGTTTGGTTTAGCCTGTTTTCAGGAGCACATAGTTTGTTTGAGACCAGGGCCCAAAGTTGAGCCTCTACAATCCCTAAGCATCTTGGGACCTCAAACGGGGCCTTAGGGCGAACACCTGCCAATGGAGATCCTGACCCAGTCAAAACCAGGGGCCTTTCTGCTTCGAGTTGGTCTGCTGTGAGTGAGGTTCAACACCTCGACCTGGCAATATGAGTTCATCCACAAACTGCGCCCTGATTGCAATTGCAAGGTTCGTGTACTTCGCTGCGGACAAAAGATGACACACACTAAGATACATTTGGAAGCTACATTCAAGCGTTGGACTGGTCTCTTGGTCTCTGTCTAGTTCTTTCCCTGGAGCCCTGTGATGCATCCGCTTGGAGTTTGGTACTCGTGCAACGGCGCCTTCTGAGAAGCAAGATGTCCTGTTTCCCTCACCCGCAGGCCTTCCCACAAGGTTCAGAACCCTTCGCTCGGCACCGCCAAGAAGTCAACTTCTGGGGAGGTTGGGGGTCCTTGCGTTTTGTCTCGCTTCCTGATTTCCTGGACTTGATGCTTTTTGGCAAGACCATTTTGTAGCAAACACTCAGAAAATGAGCCCGCCTCACTCCCAACCAAGCAGACTTCAAACCCGTGCGGAAGACCATTCCAGCGGTAAACGACAAGTTTGGTTGTCTCGTTTGACCAATCTACTCAATCAGTTGGCTGTCATTGAACTGTTGGCTTTGGAGAAGACATCTAGGGGCGCAACATTCCCCCCACCAAACGCCTAAGGCCACCCAGTATCTTGGGGCAACACACGTCAAACAACTGTAGGCCTGACCTCTCCAAAGAAAATAAGTAACTAGATGGAGGGGAACGATTTGAACATGTCGTTTCTCAAAATATCTCAAAATGGTGGACCTCCCCAATTTGGGTTGGTATCCATTTTAGGGGCCGATTTTTTTTAAAGGGGGTTCATGTGTTGTTCCTTGGATCTGAGGAACAAGTTGCGGAAGGAGCTGGGCATGAACACCGGGGGCAAAGGAATGACGCTCATCTCTGCAGCCTGGGACAGTCTCGTCTTCACACGCCAGCCTGACGACGGAGGCGCTTCCGCGCTTCCGGATTCGGTGGTCAAACCCAGTCCAGCGGTGTGCTTGGTTTGTGTATTGCTTTTTCTCCGGAAGGATGCGAAGGCTTCTTCTTCCACAAACGGCTGCAAACCTCTTCTGCCAACTTCGCCTGCGAACTTTTCGAGACTCTTACTGCACCTGCCAACTTCGCCAGCTGTTCGAGCGTTGCTTCACCGCCTGCCAACTTTTGAGAGCAAGAGTCGTAAGAGTAACTTCACTTGCCAACGTGTCCTGCCAGCTTTGCGAGACTTGCCAACTTGTCCAGTTCTACTTCACCTTCCAACTTCGCCTGCCAACTATCCTAATGACACCAGCTAACTTTTCTTTTGCACCTTCTCTTCTCAAGTCAGTTATTATTATTTTTCTGCGGCGGGTAGGCTGAACGGGAGCCGTCGAACCCCTGGAGATCGTGCGTGTCGAAGCGCTCTGGCTGTGGCGACCTGCGAATGTGTCTTGCTCTCGGCAAACCCTCCGCGGAGATTGTGCATGTCGAAGCGCTCTCGCCGTCGTGCCGTGCGAATGTGCCTTGCCTCCACGAACCCTCTGCGGAGATCCTGCGTGTCGAAGCGCTCTCGCTGTGGCGCCGCGCGAATGTGCCTTGATCTCGGCGAGTTGACTGCGGGGATCGTGCGCGTTGGATCGGTGTTGCTGTGGCCCCGTGCGAGTTTTTCGTACTTTGATTTCTTGCGACATGGTCTTTGGAGGTTGTCTTGCGGTCTGCGCGCCTGCTTTCGCAATCGCGTGGTCGCGGGTTTGATCCGTGGCAGCTCCGGCTCGACAACCGGAACTTTTAAGTGTGCAAGCGCAGAGAGAGAGAGAGAGAGAGGAAAAAAGAAGTTCACTTGCGCAGGTCTAGCCACCAAATCCTAAGTTTAATTAGATTCGATACAAAAGAACACGAAGAGCACCCCGCAGCTGCGGATGCAAAATCGCAAGTACAAATGTAGTACTACGCGAAGTGCATTCTCAAGCTCCCGAGAATCGCACTGGCATGTGCGCATGTAGTGCGCAAAGCGCATTCCCGCGAATCCGACGCGAAGTGCACTCAAGCATGTCCAGCTCGAGCATCGCAACTTGTAAGCGCAAGAGTATTATGCGAAGCACACGTCCGCAGCTAAAGCCGCTAGCCTTCTCGCGCAGTCAAAATGCCGCATATGAACAAGAGAGGCTGACGAGGGAAACGAACATGGAAGATTGTACAAGAGAGATTGTAGAGCATCATGCGCGAGTCATGCTTAGCATCACGTGCAACATCATGCGCAGTGTGACGCGCAGCGCCAGTGCGCAAGCATCAACATCAGCATGACACATAACATCAATTCACAGCACCACGCACAAGATAAATTGACAGGAGAGATTGCATTGTATTGGGAGAAGGGGTCTGCCTATTTCAACACCAGCCTCTAAGCCTCTAAGCCTCTAAGCCTCTAAGCCTCTAAGCCTCTAAGCGCCCAAGCCTCTTACTACTAATCAACAGCCGCGCAAGCCTCTAAGCCTCTAAGCGCCTAAGCTTATAAGCCTCTGCTCCCAGCGCCCGCTTAGAGGCTGAGAGGCGTGGAAGCGTGGAGGCTTGCGACTTGGGCCTCTACGAAGCCTCTAAGCGTCTAGGCGCCTATTCCAAGCGCCTAAGCCTCGAAGCGCCTAAGCGCCCAAGCCCCTATTCCAAATGCCTAAGCCTCTAAGCCAAGCCTCTAAGCGCCAAAGCGACTAAGCGCCTGAGCCTCTAAGCGCCTAAGCCTCCAAGCAGCGTGGCGGCTGGAGGCTTAATTAGAGGCTTAGAGGCTTAGAGGCTTAGAGGCTGGAGGCTTTAGGCTTAGGCTAGAGGCTTAGAGGCTTAGGAGCGTGCAGGCTTACGGACCTAGAGGTTTAAAGGCTTTGGGGCGTGCAGGCTCAGCGGCTGAAAGGCTTAGAAGCTTGACAGCTTGGAGACTTAGAGGCTTAGGGGCGTGGCGGCTGACTTAGAGGCTTAGAGGCTTAGAGGCTTAGAGGCTTAGGAGCGTGCAGGCTTACGGACCTAGAGGTTTAAAGGCTTTGGGGCGTGCAGGCTCAGCGGCTGAAAGGCTTAGAAGCTGACAGGCTTGGAGACTTAGAGGCTTAGGGGCGTGGCGGCTGGAAGACTTAGAGGCTTAGGAGCGTGGAGGCTGGATGGCTTGATTAGAGGCTTAGAGGCTTAGAGGCTTAGGAGCGCGCAGGCTTACGGACCTAGAGGTTTAAAGGCTTTGGGGCGTGCAGGCTCAGCGGCTGAAAGGCTTAGAAGCTTACAGGCTTAGAGGCTTAGGGGCGTGGCGGCTGGAAGACTTAGAGGCTTAGAGGCTTAGGAGCGTGGAGGCTGGATGGCTTAGTGAGAGGCTTAGAGGCTTAGAGGCTTGGAGGCTTAGAGGCTTAGAGGCATAGGAGCGCGCAGGCTTACGGACCTAGAGGTTTAAAGGCTTTGGGGCGGGCAGGCTCAGAGGCTGAAAGGCTTAGAAGCTTGCAGGCTTAGAGGCTTAGGGGCGTGGCGGCTGGAAGACTTAGAGGCTTAGAGGCTTGGATGGAGGCTTACAGGGCTTAGAGGCTTAGAGGCTTAGGAGCGTGCAGGCTTACGGACCTAGAGGTTTAAAGGCTTTGGGGCGTGCAGGCTCAGCGGCTGAAAGGCTTAGAAGCTGACAGGCTTGGAGACTTAGAGGCTTAGGGGCGTGGCGGCTGGAAGACTTAGAAGCTTAGAGGCTTAGGAGCGTGGAGGCTGGATGGCTTAATTAGAGGCTTAGAGGCTTAGAGGCTGAGAGGCTTAGGAGCGTGCAGGCTTACGGACCTAGAGGTTTAAAGGCTTTGGGGCGTGCAGGCTCAGCGGCTGAAAGCTGACAGGCTTGGAGACTTAGAGGCTTAGGGGCGTGGCGGCTGGAAGACTTAGGCTCAGAGGCTTAGGAGCGTGCAGGCTTGCGGACCTAGAGGTTTAAAGGCTTTCTGGGGCGTGCAGGCTCAGCGGCTGAAAGGCTTAGAAGCTTACAGGCTTAGAGGCTTAGGGGCGTGGCGGCTGGAAGACTTAGAGGCTTAGAGGCTTAGGAGCGTGGAGGCTGGATGGCTTAATCAGAGGCTTAGAGGCTTAGAGGCTTAGAGGCTTAGAGGCATAGGAGCGTGCAGGCTTACGGACCTAGAGGTTTAAAGGCTTTGGGGCGTGCAGGCTCAGAGGCTGAAGGGCTTAGAAGCTTACAGGCTTAGAGGCTTAGGGGCGTGGCGGCTGGAAGACTTAAAGGCTTTGGGGTGTGCAGGCTCAGTGGCTGAAAGGCTTAGAAGCTTACAGGGCTTGGAGGCTTAAGCCTCTAAGTCTCCAAGTCTGTCAGCTTCTAAGCCTTTCAGCCGCTGAGCCTGCACGCCCCAAAGCCTTTAAACCTCTAGGTCCGTAAACCTGCACGCTCCTAAGCCTCTAAAGGGGCGTGGCGGCTGGAAGACTTAGAGGCTTAGAGGCCTAGAGGCTTAGGAGCGCGCAGGCTTACGGACCTAGAGGTTTAAAAGGCTCAGCGGCTAAGAGGCTTGGGGCGTGGCAGGCTCAGCGGCTTAAGAGGCTTAGAAGCTGACAGGCTTGGAGACTTAGAGGCTTAGGGGCGTGGCGGCTGAAAGACTTAGAGGCTTAGAGGTTTAGGAGCGTGGAGGCTGGATGGCTTAATTAGAGGCTTAGAGGCTTAGAGGCTTAGAGGCTTAGAGGCTTAGGAGCGTTGAGGTTTAGGAGCGTTTGCGGCTTTACGGACCTGAGGTTTTAAAAAGGCTTTGGGGCGTGCAGGTCAGTGGATTGAAAGCTTAGAGTTACCAGGGCTTAGAGGCTTAGAGGGTTTAGGAGCGTGCGCTTACAGACTAGAGGTTTAAAGGCTTTTGGGGCGTGCAGGGCTCAGCGGTTTGAAAAGGCTTAGAAAGCTGACAGGCTTGGAGATCTTAGAGGCTTAGGGGGGCGTGGGGCTGGAAGACTTAGAGGCTTGGAGGCTTAGAGGCTTAGGAGGGCGCAGGCTTACGGACCTAGAGGTTTAAAGGCTTTGGGGCGTGCAGGCTCAGCGGCTAAGAGGCTTAGAAGCTGACAGGCTTGGAGACTTAGAGGCTTAGGGGCGTGGCGGCTGGAAGACTTAGAGGCTTAGAGGTTTAGGAGCGTGGAGGCTGGATGGCTTAATTAGAGGCTTAGAGGCTTAGAGGCTTAGAGGCTTGGAGGTTTAGGAGCGTGCAGGCTTACGGACCTAGAGGTTTAAAGGCTTTGGGGCGTGCAGGCTCAGTGGCTGAAAGGCTTAGAAGCTTACAGGGCTTAGAGGCTTAGAGGCTTAGGAGCGTGCAGGCTTACAGACCTAGAGGTTATAAGGCTTTGGGGCGTGCGGGTCAGCGGCTGAAAGGCTTTGAAGAATGACAGGCTTGTAGACTCTTAGAGGCTTAGGGGTCGTGGCGGCTGAAGACTTAGAGGCTTGGAGGCTTAGAGGCTTAGGAGGGCGCAGGCTTACGGACCTAGAGGTTTAAAGGCTTTGGGGCGTGCAGGCTCAGCGGCTGAAAGGCTTAGAAGCTGACAGGCTTGGAGACTTAGAGGCTTAGGGGCGTGGCGTCTGGAAGACTTACAGGGCTTAGAGGCTTAGAGGTGCTGGAGGGAGATTAGACGGAAATCCGGTGGATTCCCGCTTAAACCTTTAGCACTTGGTCAGCCACTAAGCTCTAAGCGCCTAAGCCTCCAAGCGCCAAAGCCTCTAAGCGCCTAAGCCGCTAAGCGCCGAAGCTGCTAGGCGCCGAAGCCGCTGAGCGCCGAAGTAAGCGCCAAAGCCTCTGAGCGCCTAAGCCTCTAAGCGCCTTTGCCTCTAAGCGCCTAAGCCTCTAAGCGCCTAAGCCTCGCCTAAGCGCTAAGCGCCTAAGCCTCTAAGCGCCTAAGCCTCCAGCGCCTTTGCCTCCAAGCGCCTAAGCCTCTAAGCGCCTAAGTCGCAAAGCGCCGAAGCTGCTAGGCGCCGAAGCCGCTGAGCGCCGAAGCCGCTGAGCGCCAAAGCCTCTGAGCGCCTAAGCCTCTAAGCGCCTAAGCCTCTAAGCGCCTAAGCCTCTAAGCGCCTAAACCTCTAAGCGCCTAAGCGCTAAGCGCCTAAGCCTCTAAGCGCCTAAGCCTCTAGCGCCTTTGCCTCCAAGCGCCTAAGCCTCTAAGCGCCTAAGCCGCTAGCGCCGAAGCGCGGCTGAGGCGAGCCGCTGAGCGCCAAAGCCTCTGAGCGCCTAAGCCTCTAAGCGCCTAAGCCTCTAAGCGTTTGGAGGCTTAGAGGCTTAGAGGCTTAGAGGCTTAGGGGCTTAGGGGCGTGGAGGCTGGAAGGCTTGGAGGCTTAGAGGCTTAGAGGCTTAGGGGCGTGGAGGCTGGAAGGCTTGGAGGCTTAGAGGCTTAGGGGCGTGGAGGCTGGAAGGCTTGGAGGCTTAGAGGCTTAGAGGCTTAGGAGCGCGCAGGCCTAGAGGCGCAAGGACTGCAAAGGCTTACAAGCTTAGAGGCTTAGAGGCTTGTGTGCTTCAAGGGGCTTAGAGGCTTAGAAGCTTAGAAGCGTGTGGCGAATTTCAGACCCCATTTCCCAATGCACTGCCTCGAGAGATTGTAAAGCATGATGCGAGGCTTACTCATCAGAACTTGCAGAAGCCACGCTTGAGCAGGGACATTGACGTGTTTACATTTTGTTGCTCATCAGGCGGGGGAGGTGCCAGCGTTTATGCAACGTGTTTCCATGCTTCCGGCCACCCGTCGTCTAGTTTGTCCGTTGTTGTTTTTGTCGGGGGCGTCTCTTCACCATCAAGCCGTGCGTGGGCGGAGTGCGGACATGCGGGGCCCCCCTTCGGTGTCTCGGACTTCGACCCGTTTCAGTCCAGCTCTTGGGTTTTCACGATCCTTTTCTCAGAGAGGTTGGGGAAACCAAGGGAAACCAAGGCCCAGATTGAAGTTTCATCCATTGGCAGACTAGAAGCTGGTGGTTGGAAGTGCGCAAAGGAGCTGGGGGTATCTAGGTTTGCCTGCTTTATGGTTCTCTGCGTTGGTGAGCTTCAAGTTTGGGACTGCGCTATAGGTGTCACAAAATTTGATGGAAGTCTGCGCTTTGGATTTTAAACGCGTTGGACGCACCCTGGCAAACAACATCACTGTGGATGCGTTGACACCACCACCCCCCCTCCGCAGGCTACGATTGGTCATTCTTGATTTGGTCAATCTCTCCTCCCCCAAGTCATCCAAAATCCAAAAAGGTCAGATTCGAGACAGTTTGTGCAGTATGGGAAGTGTTGTGCTTTTTTGCAGCAAGGGGGAGGGGGTGGCGGGGGTGGGGCCGACGCGCGAAAGGAGATGATATTTGGATCTTCGTGAACAACAACCAGAACTGGACTGGTGCAACCTGGCTGCTCTTGTGTTTGCAGATTGCACTAGGCACCTGCGTTTTGTGTTTGATTGATTTTGCGCGAAGGCAGGTGCTTCGCAAAAAAGGGATTTGGACAAGGTCCAAGTTCCTAGTTTGTTCTTTTGGATTGAGATGATTGAGGGAATCCCGTTTTGGGAGTTGTTGGGAGGTTTCAGTTTTAAGGGAACACCAAATGAACAACCGCAATTTTAAAATGTCTCCCCATTTTAAGATACAAACAAAAAGGTTGTTCGCCATGGGGATCGTTTATCCGGTCCTGCGCATTCGTCGCTGAGGTTTCTCCTTTCCTCTACTGCCCTGCGCCGAACGAGCACGAGTCATGGTACGATGCGCTCAGTGGAAAGCGGGCATTCCTGCGTGACTTGACTTGAGAAGTGGCAACTCACCACCACCCCCCCCCAGTCTGGCGACGCCTGTTTGAGAAAGTGGCGCCTTTTATTTGGCCCTCCCTTGGGAGCAATGATGTGAAGCGCAGCACAGGGGGGGGGGAGGGAGAAACATACGACTCAATTCAAGTGCGTGCTGGTGTGGGTTGTTTGGACGGGTTGGGATCAGAGCTGAGTTCCAGCTACGAGATGCAGACTCTGCGATTCCGGATCCTGGGTAGCTTGTGATTGAGCAGTTCCAAGTCCATCCTGAAGCTTTCCAATCCCTGAAAAAGAAGATGAACGATCCGAAGCGAAACCAGACATCCTCCGTTGGGCCAAACTCACAAATGATCCTTTCGGCACTCATTTCTAAACTTAAGATAAATTATGTGGTGTCATTGGAACTTTCTTGAAGAGAATAAAGTCGTTTTAGCGAGCTCATCGACCGGGGTACAACTATCTCGCATGGAGCCCAAACAGCCATCGTTAGAGGAATCGACATGCAAAAGCTCTGGGTTTCCAGTCGAAAAGCCTGAGGAAACGGCTGCTATATGGCCGAGAACGGTGACCCCAAGGTCCTGGTGAGACGAGTCTTGGGCTCCGGGCAAAGTTGAAACCCCTAAACGTCAACCCCCCAATGTGGGCAGGTTTTTGGTGTGGGCAAGCTCTTGAAACCAATGCGACAAGGTTTTGGGGCTATCTCTTGGGGCAAATTGGCATGTGTTTCCACGGAAAACGGTTTCTTCTTTTCGCGCCAAGGTGCAAGTATACCGCGCTGTGGGGATAAGTGGTGTTTTTGTTGAATGAGGGTACCCAGCGCAGCATTACCATATGTACTGTCTGTTCTTTTGCCTTTTTGTCTCAGTTGTAGTTGTAACGCGTCACAGCAAGCTTTTCGGCGGTGGACCTGTTTCTCCGCGTCCGTATCTTCTGTTCCGAAGGTCCAAGCATGCGTTCTGACCATTTGTTTTAGACACCAAGTTTGATCGAAGCCAGTTACCTTCCCATGTTCCAGGGCTCCTTACTTTCAACGCTAGGAAAGGCTGATGAAAACCAGCTTGCTTAAAAAAAAAGAAAACACTGGTTGAACCGAATGGGAACCAACCCTACTAGCCCGAAGTTTCTTGTAACGCTGTGTCTTGAGTTCCTCTCAACGGCGCACAGGGTCTTTTGGCGACCCCGCATAGGCCCGTCACTCCGGCTGTTCGATTCTTTTATCGGTGCATCGGTTCGAAATCGTTTCGTGAGGGTTGCCTAAGCCCACGTTGCAATCAGGGTTGCTCGCTCAAGACTTGAGAGATGGACAAGCGCTAGGATGAAGTGGCATGGCACAATGGCCACGACCTCTAGGAGACTCGCAAACAAAAGTCTGTATTTGAACCCCCCCCCCCCCATACGGAGAAAGTCAACACTGCCAACTCTTTGGAACCCCCAAAACAGGAGAAAACAAAAACAAAAACGCAAACTCCCCCATCACAAACGTCACTTTTGGACGGTGTTCCAACAAAAAAAAGCAACGCGGACTCCCGTCGCTTTTGGCTTCCACCCCAAGCTAAGGAAGCCGGATGCCGGTGATCTACACCGTCGAGCGCATCGACGAGCAGGTTTGGATCCTTTGGGCACTGGTGGTTCTGCTTCTCGGCAGGGTGGGATGAATTTCGCATCCCCAGCCTTAGGAATTTGAAGTATTTGTGGTTGAAACCCTGGGACGGTCCCTTGGACCCACAAAAAGTGGTTCAGGGTCAACAGCGACCAAGGTTTCGTTGGTGCATTTTGGCAAGGGATGTTCGGACTTGACCTTTTTGTCGATGAGTGGGAAGTTTCTGTATCAAACCACTAACAGTTAAACTTTTAGCAGGGGAGCAAGAAGCAACCGAGAATTGGGGGAGGGGAGGAGACTTCGACCCCTGGAATGGAAGTTATGGAATTCCGTTTTCTCTTTATGGTTGGAATACTAAAAGATGGTTGGAATACTAGAAGATGGAATTGGGTGACCCCCCCCTCTCCCTTGTGGTAGGGGGATGTTCATGTCTCTGGGTGCTGTTAGAATAGCTGAACTGTTTTGTTTAAAGTACCCCGAAATCCCGCAAATCCTTTTTGATTTAGGCCATAGCTTATGTTGGGTCAAACTGGGGGCTCCAAAAATGTGTGTTCCTGGGGGTTTTTGTTCAACCCACACAGGCCGAGCTGCACTGCCCAGAAAGGGAACCCCCAAAAAAAAACGGCAGAGCCGGGGGCTGAAGTTTCAATCAAAACCAGAGCTCCGGTTGTCTAACAGTGTTCATTTGTCACTTCTTGTGTTTTCTCTTGTCTTTTTCTTTTTGCTCTGTCTCATGTTTATCTCTGTCATCTTGCATTAATTATTCCTTGCTTCCGTGATTCCTCCCTGTGTTTTTTTCTGTTTGTTGCTGTTTATATATATATAATTATCGTTTTGCTTGTGCTTCCTTGTGGCTGTCCTTCCTTCCTTCCTTCCTTCCTTCCTTCCTTCCTTCCTTCCTTCCTTCCTTCCTTCCTTCCTTCCTTCCTTCCTTCCTTCCTTCCTTCCTTCCTTCCTTCCTTCCTTCCTTCCTTCCTTCCTGTCCTTTCTTCCTGTCCTTTCTTCCTGTCCTTTCTGTCCTTCTTTATTGAGCTTTGCCATCCTTACTTATCTAATGCAATCGGTCTATATATGTATCTGCATATCTGAATATGTTTATTGTGTGTCCATAGCTGTGTGTTTTTTCTAGCTAGCGATGTATATATCTATCGATCACTGTATATATATATATATATGAATATATATATATATATTGATTTGTCTATCTACAGGGCTGTCTATTCAACTTGTTTTTATTGTATCACACATCAGCTGACCAAATATGATCTACTCTGTTCTAGTCTATCTATCGAACCTAGTCTAATCTGGTCTACTCTAATCTAATCTAATGTATCGATCTATATGTATCTATCTATATATATATATATATCTATATCTATCTGTCTATCTATCTATATCTATTTATATATATATATATGTATATATATATATATATATCTATTTAACCTAATCTAATCTAATCTAATCCATCTATCTATCTAGCTATCTATCAATCTGTCTATCTAGTTGTCTATCTGTCTATCTATCTGTCTATCCTAGTCCTAGTTGTCTATCTATCTACCTATCCATCTATCCATCTATCTATTTAATCTATCTATCGATCTATCTATCTGTCTGTCTATCTATCTATCGATCTATCTATCTATCTATTTATCTATCTAATCTACATATCTATCTATCTCATCTAATTTAATCTAATCTAATCTAATCTAATCTACTTACCTACTTACCTATCTATCTATCTATCTACCTATCTATTTCTCTATCTATCTAATCCATCTGTCGATCTATCTAATCTATATATCTATCTATCTATCTATGCATCTATCAATCTATTAATCTATCGATCGATCGATCGATCGATCTTATCTATCTATCTATCTATCTATCTATCTATCTATGTATCTACCTAATCTATCTATCTATCTGTCTAGCTATCTATCTATCTATCTATGTATGTAGATCTATGTAATCAATCTATCTATCTATCTATCTATCTATCTATCTCATCTAATGTAATCTAATCTAATCTAATCTAATCTACTTTATCTACCTACCTACCTACCTACCTACCCAGTAATTTATCTATTTAACTTATTTACCTATCTAATCTATCTACCTACCTACCTAGCTACCTATCTATCTATCTATCTATCTATCTATCTATCTATCTATCTATCTATCTAATCTATCTGTCTATCTACCTATCTATCTGTCTAATCGATCTATATCTCTATCTATCTATCTATCTACCTATCTACCTATCTATCTATCTGTCTATCTAATATATCTATCTATTTATCTAGCTATCTATCTATGTATCTATTCAGCTAATTTATCTATCTATCTATCTATCTATCTATCGAATGTATCTATCCATCTATCTATCCATCTATCTCATCTAATTTAATCTAATCTAATCTAATCTACCTACCTACCTACCTATCTATCTATCTAATCTATTTACCTCTCTATCTCTCTATCTATCTAATCTATCTGTCTATCTATCTAATCGATCTATCTATCTTATCTTATCTTATATTATCGTATCTTATCTTATCTTATCTATCAATCTATCTATCTATATATCTATCTATCTATCTATCTATCTATCTATCTATCTATCTAATCTATCTAATCTGTTTATCTGATCTATCTATCTATCTGTCTATCTACCTATCTATCTATCTATCCAGCTATCTAGCTATCTATCTATCTATCTATCTATCTATCTATCTATCTATCTATCTATCTAATCTATCTATCTATATTTCTATCTATCTATCTATCTATCTATCTATCTATCTATCTCACTATCTAATCTATCTAATCGATTTATCTAATCTAGTCTAATCTAAACTAATTTACTCTACTCTACTCTACTCTACTCTACTCTACTCTATCTATCTTTCTATCTATCTATCTATCTATCTTTCTATATTTCTATCTTGATCTATCTACCTACCTATTCGTTTATATTCCTATCCATCGTTCTATCTGTCTGTCTGTCTGTCTGTCTGTCTGTCTGTCTGTCTGTCTGAGAACTTGATGTAACCAACGAATACGTTGGAATAATGGAGTGCAGCTCAGAAAATCCCACAGGGAAGCTAAGCTCGAGGAACTTGGGACAAACACCTCCATTTCGAGCCTTTGGTTTTTTCCTTCAGGCTCGGAGCAAGTCTGGTTTCTGTGTTAACTGAACACGGAAGATCTGCACAAAGGGAAGGAACAGCTGTTCTACCTGGCACCTGAGTTTCCCTCGGTGATGCAAGGCAAAGCTGTGGGACATGCCACAAATATACATATGCACATATACATAAACATCTTGCATACTTATAAATATTTCTACATTAAACAAAAATGTGCACCTATACCTTGGCACACACACACACGTAGTAAGAATGTTTATATGCACACATATCATTGCCCTATATACCCGATACTGACGCACATGGTTTCACACGAGCACCATCTTCAATGGCATGTCTCTCCCTTTAAGACGACATTTGATTCTTTGGCGGATCAATCATTACTGTCCAAAAGAAGGAAAAGGAAGCCAACATCAAAAGGAAGGCTGCGGTCCGCCATTACTAAACTAATTCTAAACCAGACTAGCTAGCACGAAACCAGTATCAGACCAATACCAAAGACTACTGCGGACGGTGAACCTCCATACAAACGGGCGACGGGAACCTCACAATTTTAACACTACACCGCATCAGGCTGACCCCAATTCAAACGGAAATGGCTGGGATAGATAGCTAAAATAGATAGGTAGATGGACAAATAAAAATAAATAAACAATAGGTAGATAGAGAGATAGATCCGCATCAATGACGGAGGAGAGCGTGGGGACAATCCAGTATCCCTCCCCAGCGGTGATGCCGTTGTCATAGCCCACATCAGTGACCTTGGGGGTGACAAGCCTTTCGACTTTGTCCCACAGGAAAAACTGATCCAGGACAGTAGCCACCAGTTGCAGGGCTACACAACGTGCGTCCTTTTGCTTCCCCGTAGCCTCCGCCAAACTCCATTTCTGTCGCAACTGGCGTTCCCAAACAGCAAGACGCCCACGTGGGGGCGCTGGCTTGTCGGCCCCGGCCCGGCCACTCTCTGCGAGGCTGTGTTGCTGCAACGCGGGCCTCTTTTGGATGTTCCGCAAGCAGCGTGCAAAGGTCCAGCGCTACGAGGACATGGAGGCCAGAAAGAAAACCAACAGGACATGTTCTTCGATTTGAGAGATGCCCACAAGAGAACAAGTTGAATCCCTCTGAGGGTTGGGTGATCGGGAATACCCCGGTATACAACCGTCCTTACTTCCAAAACTTATTTCCAAAACCTCCTGAAACCCCTTTGAATCTCACTCCCCACAAAATCGAACCAGAAGCTCATGCCAGGAACTCGGACCTTCCAAGGCTCTGCTTCGCCTCATACCAAAACAGGGTAGCGTTTTAGATTGGCAAACCACCATCCGCAACTGCTTTTCCCATGATCCAACATCTCCTCTCTAAACAGCAGTGTTCGGGGTGCAGAAGATGTGGAGTTTGCAAACTGGCAGCGAAGGGGCCTTGGAGTATGGCCACCTACCCTCTGGCAGACGGAGGCTTTCCTTTTGGTCCATTTTGCAGGTAGCTGGCAGCAGATCAACCATGTTTGTAAGGACGGTTGGCCATTTGCAACGTTAGCAAACTGGCAGCGAAGGGGCCTTGGAGTATGGCCCTACCCTTTGGCAGACGGAGGGTTTCCTTTTGGTCCATCTTGCAGGTAGCTGGCAACAGATCAACCATGGTTGTAAGGACGGTTGGCCATTTGCAACGTCATCGAGTGATCTTTGTCAGGTCTTTATCTCGGAGGATTCGGACGACGACAAATGCTGAGCAGAATTTTCCTAAGCGCTCAGCACAGGCTGTCGCAAGCGAGTATACCTTTATATCATGCCCTCTGGGCCCAAATGAGGAATGGGTGAAACCAATGGTGTCAGAAGTGGCCCCTTCTGAAAAAAGGGGGGCACACTCATGCGGGTTTATTGTTGGAGACCCCATGCGGATTCATACCATTTTTTGCTTGCCCTCGCCATCTTGGGACAACGAGTTCATTGAGGGTCGGGGGTCGAATGTTTTCATTCGCACGTTGAAAGGCTTGCCGAGATCGGAGCGCTCGGTGCAGCCTGATTGTTTCCCGCAGATCTGAAAAGAGGCACTGACCCCTGCCATCCGCGGTTCGATGTGGTCATGGGATTCGGCGGTCCCAGGAAGCATGTTTTATTCCTGAGATCAAAACATGCTTGTTTCAATAATATGATAGGTTCAAAATTGGAATGTCACTGCCTTACACCCTCCAAACCTCAGGCCTCTTTGCTTGAAACGACAGAGTGGAAAGGATGCTTGAAAGACCTGACTGGGAAGGGGCTGAGTAATTGCATACATGATTAATTATTTCTGAGGTAATTTGGCTTGCTACCCCAAAGCCTCATTTCATTTGTGTAGGCCCTTGTAGGGACTGGAGCCTGGGACTCATAACCTCTTGTTGGAATGGCCGACGGCGTGACGCGTTGCAAAAGGGATCTGGCTCACCTTCGCAACATCCCCAATTTCTAGCCACCTAAATCCGGGTGGACAATCCCACCAACAAGCGTGGCTTGGTCCACAACCCTCGTGTTGAACTTTATTATTTTGCTTTTTCAGCTTTGCACGCGAACAGCAAAGAGAAGGATGCCGTTTCTGGGCGGTTCCGCGGGAACCAGTTGTTTGGTGATACGCTTTCCCTTTTTGGTTTACACGCTACAAATGGTCCACCCCGAAATGGGTCCTCCTTGACAGGGTCACTAGACTGGGATGGGGTCTTTGCTCATCGCGCGGTGGCAACCCAAACCAGTTGCCGGAACCCCTACCTTTTGAGATACGAAGGCGGTCGGTCGGATTCCCAGAAACATGGATCGCTTTGTGGGTTCCTTGCGTCAATCTGCAGGAGCGTAACTTACAAATCTGTATGTGCATGGCCTTTGCAAGGATATATTCATTTGGTGTTGCCCTTTAGCGTACCACTTAGGGGCTGACTTTGATAGCGGTGAAAGAATGGGCCAGCTGTTGCTAGGTCGTTCAAAAGCAATCCTTGATCCTGCCAGATGGTGGTTGCCTGAAAAAGCAGGCCAATGGGTCAACCCAACAGTTTCCCTTCCGGTGAAATTGGAATTCGACCGAGCGACTCAGAAATCACCGCCGCAAACCCGCATGACTTGGCTGCTACTTGGTTTGATGTTTAGTCTTCGACCTTTTAGCGAACAAAACTTGTTGCAATGTAGATGCCCTCAGTTCGCTCACAAATAGAAGGATTCGCCAAATCTTGATTTACAAGATGTTACACAAATACATTCCTGTTACAGTAAGAGCACAGTAAGATTGTTTGACCCCATATGTATCCAGCTGATCACATTCCGAGTGCGGATCGGATGTCGGCGAGCTCGCACCGAGGACATTCCAAACCGGCGCGCTTGCCCAGTGGGATCTGCAATCAATCGCCTGCCCTGGCTATTCGGTTTCTCTCACCTTCCCAGAATCGAGGACTCTTTGATGTTTCTTTGGTTTCTCTGCCCATGGCGAGCTCTGGGAATGCATTTTGGGAGAGAACCTTTTCGGAACATTTCTCTAGAAAACAATTTTCCCCTTGTGGTTTGAACCCTTTCTGGCCCCTTCCTGCGAGGTTTCCCTTGATAGGGGTGATGTTTTTAGGTTGGAAGTAGGGTATGTGTCAAAATAGGGGACCGCAACAACGGGTTGTCCCTTTGCCCCTTTCAACCTGAAAGGGTACCAACTCCAAAAAGTCCATGCCCATATGAAGTGTTCTGTTTGGGTTTGTGAGGCCTCACAAACACGACAAACAGTGGTTGTTGTTGCTGTTGCTTGTTGTTTTAGATTCCAAAGGGACACCTATTTAAATTTCGAAGGTTCAGTACCGGAACACCTGACGTTTGTCGTGTGGTTTGGACCATGTTCCTTTTGAAGGGACCGGGTCCCGAAAGTCAGGTTCCGGCGGTTACTTGGTGGGAGGGTAGCGAGGAGACATGCATTGAAGTCGATCGCTTGCGCCGCCACGAGGCTGAAGTCCAAGTTCTTCCTCTTCAACATGGCACGGGCACCGAGAAGGTGTCCCCGAGAACGTCTCCTTATGAGAATTTTCGGGTATTTATATGTCAGGGTAAAGCACGGTAGCCAGTAGCTGGGAAGCTAGATGGCTTCATATTCTTGGGGTCTTCTCCAATTTGTTTTCTTCTAAGCGTGAAACGCCTGAACACGCGTTGTTTAGTTTTTTGGTTCTTTGGTGCCGCAGGGTTGGACAACGGAAGGAAGCGTTGAGGTGGTTCGTGCCAAGCGAGCCAAAGGTTCCCAGTGAAATGGCTGTTGCGTCCGGTTCGTGTCTCCAAGCCCACCGAATTGTCCAAATGGACAGTCAAATCACACCGTGGCACAGGGTAGCCCAGACACCAACCGGATGAATGAGTTAGTCCATCAATTAAAGAATTAAAAGCCTCAAGTAAAATGGTGCAATGATTGAGGTGAGGAAATATGTAATGGCCCCTGGTCAGGCGGCCCATACCGGTACGGGATGTTGTGCGACAAAGATGGTCAACGGTTCCTTGATCACGATCGCGGGAAAAGAGGAGGTCAGAGAAGTGTCTAGAAATGGGTGATTTCCGTGTGGTGAACTTTGCTCGATGTTGGGCGGTTGGTTTCGAGGAGGACGTGCAGTTCCCTCAATGTCACCTGTGAACCAACTACATCCAACCAGAAGAATCCGGGAGTGCGGCAACTTCCAGGGTTTCCCTTGTTTTGCACGGAGGGTTCCCCCCAAAGGGTCCCCCTCCAGTTTTGATCATTCGCGTTTGGCTGGAGAAACCCCCACCCATTGATTTGATCACTCACGAGGACATTTTCGCTCAAGCATGGCCATGTTGGAATTCGCGAGAAGGCATGAGACCCACTTGACGGGCTCCCCAGGCGAGCACGGAAGCCTGGAACCCGAAAGTATCCGGGCCGAGTGCTGGGATTTTTCGTTGGTGTGCTACACTCCTGCAGGTTAACCTGGGTGTGGGTCAAAATTAAACCACCACAAGGTCGCCTATTTTAGTCATGGGTTCCATTTACCAGGGTTCCATTTTGGGTACCCAATTTTGACCCACAGCCACATGGTTTCTGGGAGCTGGGATAGTTTCCGCTGGTCACTTTTGTGTTTGCACATGCTTTCTGCAGCCCGACAGATAGAAGAAAAAGATTCCTCTCAAACGCAGTCTTGTGTTCTATGTTAATTTGCAGTGCGCGCCTATCTCTCCCATCTCGAGGTGCTTCCCTCCACCACCAGCCGCGGCCCAGTTTGCGGAAACGCGATGCCTCCGGAGGACCATCCATCATTTTTTAGAGGGACCCCCTTCAAAAGTGGTTGGTGGACAAATCCCCAACTGATCTCCACCAAAGGGTCCCCATTAAAAGTACATATATATATATATATATATATATATGGGGCTGGGTCAAAATTACTGGCCGACGGTTCAGTGGGAGGGACATGAGGGGCGTTCGATCAAAGGTCCTGCAAGACTGACAAACCACACCAATATGTCCATGTCCTTCTTGAAAAAAGAAAGGAATTTTGACCGTGGCTGTCGCTACATTCCAGGCCCTCCACTTCCGCCCCTCAAGAAACGGGAAGGCGGTAAAGAAGTTCGATAGTTTCCTACGAGTTGGATGTTCGCCGCTTACTTGCAAAGCCAACATTTGCTGCACTGAAGCAACAGCAACTCATGCACCGGCCTTGCACTTGGGAAACTGGGGTGGGGGGGGAAGGTGCTGAGTTTGTCCTCTTGGAGTTGGTACTTTTCAGCTTGGCTTTTGAGGGAATCCAACAGGAAGTCCGAAGCCATGTTGGGCTCGCAAGCCCCGTTTTCGACACTGACCCGTATAGCACATTGGGAGGGTTTCGCGCGGATCGCTGAGGTGCGGACAACATCTACGGCAACATTCTGCGTGCTCGCTGCCGCCTTGGTGATTTTGGGCCTAAGGAAGCCACCAGGAAAGCTGACCCTGCTTCCCCAACTCCAGGGAGTCGGGGAGGCGTGGGGGTTTCCAGTTTCCACTGGTGAGTCGAAACTGGTACTAGCTAAGGTCCTCCGATTTCCAGGGAAAAAGTTTGCACGGGTGGATGTCGGGGCACCTTAGCCTCCCAGTCGAGAGTCCCTAGTTCTTTGTCTCGTGTCAGCCTCGGGGTTTGGCACTCCACATCCATAAGGGCAGTTTCCAGCTCATAACCAAAATATTCTTTGTATAGAGTTCAGAGCTAATGTTATCCCACCAAAGGTTAAGTCGGGGGATCAAACCCAAACTACATGGCTCCGATTTTGCATCTACTCGATTTGGCCATCCCGGGAACCCTTGTTCCCTTGGCCCCAGGCTTCAATGCCAAGCAGGGCATCGACCCAGGCCGGGTGAGTTCATGGAGTTGAAACAGTTGTGGAAGATTTTTTGTGAGCTCTTTAGAGTCCAGGTGCTTGTATGGGGAAGCTTTTTCTATGGTGCTTCTTGGCATATGTTGCTTGGGTATAGATGGATTTCGCTGATTTTAGTTTGGTCGATTGAACAGTGGAATACCTCTATTAGCAACAGGGTATCTACCCCAGGGTATAACATGACTCTTGACATTCCGTTCAACTACGCACGCGAAAAATGTCACGGGCTGTCGTGATCCTGAAAGTTTGAGTGGTGTACCCCACGTCGGATATGTTCATTTGGTTTGGGTTGATCGGAAAAGGAGAACCCAGCGATTTTGTCCCGATGTGTGGACTTGGCACGCTTGCGAGGTCTAGGATTAGCTGCTTGTTTGCAGCGCTATTCCCCCAGACAAAAATGAGAAAACCACCCCTCTCCAAACTCCATGAAGCATTGAAGGGTTCGCAGAGACAGGTAAATGAAATCGGAGCAAGACCCAGCCAGAGCCGCGGAGATCCGCCCGTTTTCGCTGAATTTGGGAAGCCTCCACCATCAGGTTTGATAACAGCCTAGGTCCCGCAGTAGTACCTTTTTACCCTTTTTGGGGGAGGGTTCCCCAACTAAAAGAGACAACAGCAAAAGGCTACCCTTATTCTATCCTCTCTACTGGAGGACCTAGCAGCCGTAGGTTGCAGCTCTCGCAGTGTCTCGGGCCAAGTGTCCGGCCCCGGCCGCGATCCGCGACTCGCGAAGCGCGGTCATGGCGAATCCGCCGGGCGGGGAGATCTTGGAATCTGGGCACGGAACTTCCACCGCTGCACTCCGCTCCCTTTGCAAACCCTTTGCGGTTTTAAACATTCAAAATTTTCAATTTGGCAGAGTTGCGGCCACTTTGGTGTTTTCCAAGGAGGTCCTCGGTTCCCAGCCTGAGACTTTAAAGAGTTTAGACGGGGGTTTGAGATATCTCCCACTACACGTTTAACTTTTTGCAAGGGATCCAGGAACCGCTAAGGATCCAATGTGTGAGAGGAACCTGCCGTTTTCCCATGAGTTGTTGTGTTGGGAGTTGCTGTTTTCAGACCCCTAGGTCCTTTTCCTGCTCTAGTGGGGTTGTCTTTGACAGGCACGTAGTGGCGGCTCAACAAAAGGTTTTAGATTTTGTTGACAACCACCCTTCCCAAGTTGGGATGGACCAAATCCCCAGAGACCACGGACCACTCTTTTCCCCGTTTTCTGTCGTTTCTCGGTTTGGGGGGTCTCTTTTGTCACGTTCGAAATCCTGAGGAGCAGGCCATGGTGGTTGCCTTCCCTCAAGAGGATGCCAAGGTCTGCCAGGCGAGTTGGGTTGCTTGCTGGGGTCTTGTGAGGAGTAGGTCTTGAAATTGTCATGGGTTTGTTGGGGTGTCTTGTCATGATTGTTGTTGGGAAACATTTTACATGTTGGCTTAGTGTGGTTTAGTGGGAAATCCCCATTTGGCTGCCAAAAGATATTTTTGTGCTCCCCTTCCAATGTCAACCAAGTTGTGTTCCTTGTTTGCTTCCCCCCCCCCCCCCAACAGCTGGAAGTTGTGGGTCTTTGCTCTCTGCCCGGATTGGCTCTGGTGAGCCGCTTCCAGGGAAGGTTCCGGAGGTTCCGGGGCTGTTGGGGATACCACCTGGGTTTATTGTGATGGTTTCTGGTGTGTGTTTTTGTGTATGTGTTTTCTGTTTGGTTTGCTTTCCCCCTTTCTCGTTGCCAGCGGGGAGTTGGGATTTCCCCAAAATCAAAGGCAAGGCAACCAGGTGGTTGGCAAAATTCGTGTCAACACACGAACCTCAAAGAACCCGGAACGGAGGTTCCCATGTTGCGGCTTGGCTTTTGGAACCCCCAAGGACTTAAGGAATCAATGGCCACAACCCCAGGGATTCCGTTTCCAAGTGCCGCAGCTGATTCCAGTGGGTTCAAAACCCAACTGGGGCCTCCCCGTTGCCATAGAAGCTGACTGATCCTGGGCCAGTGGGAGGTTTTGGTTACCACTGGCATTGAAGCAAGCAAGCAAAAAGGCCATGCCCGAATTTGGGCCTTTCAGGCTAGGCCAAAAATTGAGATCGAGTCAGCGCGTTTTTTTTTTGTTTTTCCTTTTCGAAGGATAGTAAGGGGCAATCCCAACCATAAATAGCCGCGGATATCCGCCTTCTTACTTCTTTACATGGTTCTGGGTAGTCCAATTCAATACCGGGTTTTGAATATGACTCTTGTCTCAGGCTAGAGTTGGCACCGAGTCAGCACGCTTTTTTTTTCCGGGGCCTTTTCGGGTTAACCCGAGCGCTCGCCCTGGAAGGTGAGCTTCCGGCGCAACGTGCCGCTGCTGATTCTGCAGCACGCGTCCCTGGACGGCGGGCGCATGCGCCTCGGGGAGCGGAAAACCTTGGACCTCCGGAAGGCCAGCAGCCAAAAAAACGGGCGAAGCGTTTTTTTTTTTGGGGGGGGGTTCCCTTGAAAAACCGACCACCCAAACAGGAGTAAAAACCCGAAAAAGACAACAATGAGGGGTTGTGTCATGTTCAGACTACCTTTTATTCAGCTCTCCTCGGCACAAACATGGTTTGGTTTGGTGCTTTGGATCTTAAGCATAAATTTCCATATCTACAAGAACCTGTTCCTGTCCCCAAACCACCAATTTCCCATTTCCAGGAAAGCTGATTGGGTTGTGTGGTTTCTTTTTGGGAAACCAGCGGAATCCAGGTCCAACTCCCCAAGCATTTCTGCCTGCTTTGTTGGCTGCCTGGCTGCTTCGCGGCGCGAGGTCCAGGGTCCTTACAAGCTTCCGAGCTTGTTTGTGGTTGTTAAACAGGGTGGTGGGATCAAGAGATTTATTCCCACTTCCGTGATACAAGGGAACCTCCCCCTTTATATGGGGGGGTAAGTCGTATTTGGGAAGCCCTTTCTGTTACCAGAAATTCTTCATTTCGCGCAGCCCTGTTGTTTAAGGGAAAGGCAAAAGCAAACCCAAAGCCTCTTTGGGGTCTCCCTAAAAGGTAGTGGGCCCACTTGGTTTCTGGGCGCCTTGAAATCGGAAACGCTTGGAGTCTCCGACAAAGGTGTTCATCATGCTACAGGGGCTGAACAGCTCATATTCCCAATGTGGATGTGTTTTCCCAGACCCTCCTCCATTCAACATGTCATGCATTTGAACCCAATGGCCTTGCCAGGCCGGCAGTGTGTGCGCAGACAGTGAGAAGGTGTCCATTCTCTCGCCGGGATCGGCGGGTGGAGCACCGCATCTCATTTTGGAGCCTTGGAATCTGAGCCCAGAAGACCCTTGTGAGGCTCCAAGAATCCAACTCAGGCAACTTGTTGCTTGGTGGCTCCCAGCCATCCCCTTAGCCTTTTAGCCTTTTAGTGTTTAGTGGGGATTTCCAGTGAACTCACCAAAAGTTAAACCTTTTAGAGGGGGATCTGAGGACAGCCCAGGTTGTCGGAATTTCACAAGGTGAGCAACAAACTCATCAGGACAGATCTTATCCAAAATGACTTGGCAAAAACCAAATTGTTCGCGATACCCCTGAGTTGGTTCGGTGGATTGCTGGGAACATTTGGTGGTTTCCAGTCCTTGTGCTGTCCCTGTTCAACCCCAAAACACACTTTCTCAGACTAGCCTTAGTTGGAGGTCTGGCTGGTGGCTTGGATTTGGATTTGAACAACAGGTACTTGTAGAGGGCTGGAAAACCAACCTGACGGCGCCTCCAGACCAATCCAAACCACCAATTAGTTGGAATCTGAATCCTCAGAGGGTTGAGTTTGGAATCCTGAGGGCTCGAGCAATGGAAGGAATCTCCCTAAAAATTGTAGAATGACTTAATCCTTCCCGGGTACGTTTGGAAGGCTATTTTTGTTTGGGGGAAGCCCCCCCACTCGCTTCCATTGGCGAGAGGGCAATAAACCTACTGAGTTGCCCTGCTTGAGCTTTGCAGCGTGGGGAGAGACTCAGCGACTCGAGGGCGGCATTGCTGTGGGAGTGACTGTGCCCTGCCCTCATGAAAATCTGGGGAAATGGGACACGGATGCTCCTCCACGACTTTGCAAAAAGTGAGACCTCGCCGACTAAGGACGGTCGACCTCGTTGATTTCGTGAGGGTTCACCATTCTATTTGGTGGTGAAAGCTTACACATGGCGTATCTAACTCACTTCCTGACTTCATGGACTTCTTTTTCTGACCGGGGGGGGGGGAGGAGAAGACCAATTTCGCGGCTTTTCTGTCCAATTCCCTCGGCAAGTCAGAGAACACATGGGGGCAAAACCAACAAAAACAACTCCGAGCGCATGCCGATCCGTAAGGAGCTGCACATGGACGACAACGCGGAGATCCAGACCTGGGCCCAAGCCTTACGCACCGCCCTGGAGACCAACGCCAAGGCGCGCTTGCGGCTGGGGGGGCCGGAAGTGGCGACGTTTTGAGGTCGTAAAAAGTTGGTTTTGGGTGGAGGGAGGGAAGCCCGCCCATTTTGGGGGTCGGAAAGTATCATCGTTGCGGGGATTCTTCCAAAAATTACTCAATACTCATTCAAATGTGGCTTCCGTTCCACCATTTGTGTTAGAGCGAGGATCTGGACCCAGTTGGACCGCCGGTAAGGGGCCCAATTTTCCCATCAAAAGCCATAGTGCACTGAAAAGTTATGACCCCCCCCAAGACAAACCAAGAACAAATTGAAAATATCATCGGACTACTTTGCTCCAAAGCTTGACCTACATAGGTTTCCCAGCCATCAGTGGAAGGGTGCATGTGCGGTCAACAAACCCCCTACAGAACATCCCAAAAAAAAGAGAGGGGTACCAGCAAGGATTGAATCCCACGCATCACATGGGGCAACCCTTGTCTACACGCTTCGCTGGGAAGCTCAGACCCATGCAGTTTGCTGTTGTATTCCCCCTTTTCCATTTGGCCGTGGGTCAAAAGTAGGGTAACCCCAAAACGGAACCCTGGCAAGTGGAAACATGGACTAAAACCTGCGGTCCCCTGTTGGTTTAATTTTGACCCATACCCATCTTCTCCACGCATCCTTTTTTCCCATGCTATTGGTTTTCCTCGCACCTTCTAGTGGAGGAAGTGTGTGAGGTTCTCGGGGATGATCCTTTTGTGGATCGGACCCCTCCACGGATTCTCATGATAGTTTGCTTGGGATACCAAAACCTGGAACCTGAAGGCTCAGACGATTTTTCCTCTTCTCCGGCCTGTTTTTTTGCCACACACAGGGGAGAAAAGCAACAAACACCACAAAAGCCACCCCAAAAACCAACCACAGACCAGTTCCTGGACCGCCCCCCCGCCCGGTGACCACTAACCCATCTATTCATCTATCCTTGTATCTATGTATCTAATCTATCTATCTATCTATCTATCTATCTATCTAATCTAATCTAATCTAATCTATCTATCTATCTATCTATCTGTCTGTCTGTCTGTCTGTCTGTCTGTCTGTCTGTCTGTCTGTCTGTCTGTCTATCTAATCTATCTAATCTATCTAATCTATCTAATCTATCTAATCTATCTAATCTATCTAATCTATCTATCTATCTGTCTATCTAATCTATCTATTCTATCTAATCTATCTAATCTATCTAATCTATCTAATCTATCTATCTATCTATCTATCTATCTATCTGTCGGTCTGTCTGTCTGTCTGTCTGTCTGTCTGTCTGTCTGTCTATCTATCTATCTATCTATCTATCTAATCTATCTAATCTATCTAATCTATCTAATCTATCTAATCTATCTAATCTATCTAATCTATCTAATCTAATCTATCTATCTATCTATCTATCCATCCATCCATCTATCTATCTATCTGTCTGTCTGTCTGTCTGTCTGTCTGTCTATCTATCTATCTATCTATCTAATCTATCTATTATATCTAATCTATCTAATCTATTTAATCTATCTAATCTATCTAATCTAT
>CAUJNA010000624.1:802031-814531 GCA_963377175.1 Effrenium voratum | reverse complement strand
GGTTTATCTGAGGACAGCGCAGAGAAGTCGAGTCGCTGCGGTTCTTTGTTGTTTGTTGCTTTGTTCTTCGCAGTTGTTGAGTTACTTGCTTCACTTTTGGAGTGTTTGGGTGTTGGTCATTGTTAGTGCGGGGGGAGGGTTTTCAGTTGCTTTTGTGCTTTTGTTGGCAGATCATTGGGAACCTCTGATGCTGATGGAGACAGAATAGGGGGAGGGGCACCAAGGTAATCAAGAGATCGGCTGTTGGTGGAGATGTGAATTTAGTGTTCAAAACGCAACACGACACTGTATGCTACAGCGTTTTCCGACCATGAGTGTGAAAAATACATCCCCTTCTGTTAATCAACCAAGTATCCGCTGAGGATTCGTAGGATTATGTCGAATGGGTGTAAATGTACATACACACACACACTATGTATATTTTTGTTTTCCGGGGTTAGCAGTAATCTCAATCTTTGAATCCGGAGAACCCGACCAATCAGAGAGACCTCCGCAAAGAGCATCGGTCCTCCTGATTAATTTGTACTTAAAACATCATGGGCGTTCCTTTACTTGTGTTGGGGTTTCCTTTTGCGGTCTACTTTGGCGGCAATTGAAGTCATTATTCCCTTTCAGTTTGTTTTAAGCTCCCTTATTGGTGAGGGTTCTCGTTTTTGAGTTTCCATGTTCGCTGCAATCACTTCAAGGGAAATATTTTGTCAGCATTTTGGTTTCCATTCATCTAGTAGTTTCCCCTGATCAACCACCACTGAACCACCACAGGTAAGTGAAGCTTTGCAGGGGACCAGTCATATGGAAGAAAATCAAAGCTCTGAAGTCATGAAAGTGGTGAGGTGAGGATGCGGGTGGCTGGCTCCCTTTGCGCTTCCCTGCAAAACAATTGGACCGGGCGGGGGTCCGTTGTGAGGGTACCATTGTTTGTGTGACTCTTCTCATTCGAGTGCCCTGTTTTTTTGTTTTTTCAATTGGGAGCAGACACGTGTTGGCGACAGATGGCCACCAGAAGGAATTGTGTCCATGTGGGTTTCACCATGAGACAGAGCCATATATGACTATGGGTTTAGTAAGAAGCACCTCACAAGTGGTGAGTGAAAATGATTGTGTCCACCAAGGAACCCCCATTAAATTGTTAAACCCCAATGGGTATGTGTAGTGGGGGAGCCCCTCAACACGGATGGTGTTCCTTTGGTTTTCCCTTGAGCCAACGCCCCAAATGGTCGAAACATTCATTGCTTCCCTTTTCAACTGTTTGCCTTCTCGAAATTTCCTTCATCCCCCCTTTCGACCAGCAAAGAGTTCAAATTGCAGGGCGTCTCGGTCAGTTTTCCTCAACCCGGGCAGGAAACCTTGAGCGAGCGCCGGGACAAGCAGATGAAGCGACTGCTCCTTGGCTGCGACTTCGAGCTGGTTCCAATGTGGCTCAAAATTAAGGACTCGGTTACCCTCCTGTCCACTAACATGGAACCCACCAGCAGTGCCTGTCAACAAGAAAGTAGTCTTCCAGAATGCCCCGGCAATGTTCCATGGCAATGTGGATGGGATGGAGCTCTGGTTTTGCAGGTTCTGTCAATGTGCTTTTGCGCTTTGTGTTGGATGCCTTCAAAAACGGACCGGAAGCAGCCGAGACGTTTCGGGTGTATTCTTTAATGTTGGACTCCAAAATGGCCCTTTGGGCTCCCTTTAAAAGCACAGGAAGCAGGGTACCCTCAAAAAGCGACAGCCCCCAATTTCCGATTTTCTCGGGAAATGGACGCCGTCCGCCATGTTTTTGTTTTTTCTTTCTTTTTCCGTTTTTTTTTTGAGAGTCAAAGCCAGACAATGTTTGGTTGCCCCCCCTAGTTTGCCACTTGGGTGACTTTGGCAAAATCATGGGGCCAAGAGCTGGGGTGTGTCTCAAAATCTGGGGAGGGACTGCCACATTTGTTCATCTTAGTAAACGGGCACACCCCGCGAAGTCCAAAAGGAACACATCCCACTTGTTTGCCTCTTTTCCTCGTCCAAATCCCACCTTTCAAACTGGTTGGGTGTGGAAGAGCCACAACATAATTCTGAGCTATTCTTTTGTCCGTGTGTTTCAGTGTCAGTTCTTGTGGGTACGAAAGTATTTGTTTGGAACAATTCAAGAGCAGAATTTTACCCGCGCATCATCCAACCTCAACACCACGATGGATCAGTGCACGAGCAACGGATTTTACCAGAATCGCAAATACACA
The DNA here is from genome assembly GCA_963377175.1 of Effrenium voratum. Classification (NCBI taxonomy): domain Eukaryota; class Dinophyceae; order Suessiales; family Symbiodiniaceae; genus Effrenium; species Effrenium voratum. Next base: position 812,318 of record CAUJNA010000624.1, on the reverse strand, counting down.
AGCTGGCGCGTTTAACAAATCTTGGCCCATTGCTTTCTGGTCAAACCGGTTCGCGGTTTGACCATCCCTTTATCAAACTATAGGAAAGAAGGTCCACATCCATTCAGGGCCCCCTTTTGCTTCCATGTCCATGTTTTCTCTGAGCAAAAAGGACATTCTGAATAGGGAGTTGCAAACACATTTTAGGCCTCATCCAACTTTTCTTGTTTCCGGCACTAAAACGGAAATCCATTTTTCCGGTTTCGGGCTTGTCTCAAAATAGACGACCCAAAATGAAAGTACATGTGTGGTGTCCCTTTGGTTTCCCTTTGAAGCTCCCCAAACCCGGGCGCCAACTCCCAAAACAGCTGACGACTTGGTCGAGTTTCAGGCTGAAGCGCCTGGACGGGGCCATGCAGATGCTGGAGGCGCTGGAGGACATGTGCGGGCAGCAGCGCAAGGTGATCCAGGCGCAGCAGCAGGCCATCGTGGCCTTGAAGGAGGAAGGGGCCGCTCGGAGAACTCGGAGCTGGCGAGTGTGCGGTGCGGTGCGCCGGGGCAGGCGGCGCGTTTGCTTCTTTCTTGGTGTTTTTGGTGGGGGGGGGGGGGGGGAGTTTTTTTTTCCAATGCAAGGCGAGTTTGTGTTGTTGGGGAGTTGGCAGCTCGGCCTTCCAAGACCCCATGAATTTGGAGGGGGTAAGCCTCGAGGATGCTGGGGGGGATTTGGTTCTGAGGGTACCCTTTTTAGGGGTTGATACAAAGGGAGCCAATTGGAGAGAACACCATTTGTTGGGTACCCTATTTTACGACGCACCCACTTTTGTTGTTTGAGGGTATTTGTTTTGGGGGTCTGGAAGGAAAGCCAAAAAAGGGGCAACCACCTGCAGTGTGTGCTGGGTCCTCTGAAAATTGAGACATCTATTTCTTCAACATGTTTCAAGGGGTTGGCGAAGTTCTGGCTCAGACCTATCCTGGGTGCTGAATATAAGATTCTCAATTCATGTAAAGGAAACGAACTCGGGATGGCAGTTTGCTTCCGATCCAGACCTTCTTTTTTTAACACCCGAGTACAATTCTTGATTCAGACCCTCAATAGTCGCTATTGATCACTAATGGTCGCTATTTCAAGGCTATTTCCAGATGGCTTTTGGCGTATGGCTGTTTATGTTCCTTAAATGCAAGCTTGTAACGCAGTATGCACCCCATATACAAGTGGTACATAACCTCCATACCTTGAGAACCCATCCCTGGCGAAGCCCTTGGCTCGGCTGCAATGGCCCCCTGTGGCTATGCATTGGCTCCCAACGCTCCCATTTCCTCGATTCGAGGTAGATACAGAGACGGCGCCGGGTCCCGCAAATCCCGCAAGCCCCGCGGGCCCCAGCTCACCTGAGAGAGAAGAGGAGGAGGAAGAGGAAGGAGCCTTGACTGCTCGTGACTGCTCTTGGCATAGGGGTCCTTTTTGGTTGTTTTGGTAGAAAAATAGGTGGCCCTGGTTTACCTGGTAGTTTAATCATCTACCAGGGCCATATATGTCCCCTAAAAGGACACCTATGGCTCTTGGTTTATGGCGTTGTCCTGAACTGTTTGGCAGGTTTTTGTTGTGCTGTGTTTCACGGACATTCACGGACCTCCAAGGAGGGCCATAAATGGATACGCATAGGACAAGCCAAGCAAAAGCCCTTAGTATGGCCGTATTTCGGGGTTAATAGGTGATACCCCCATACCCCAGGTTCTTCCCTTAACCAATGCACATGTTGCTTGATTGCTAAGTAGGCTGATGTTTGGTTTGTCCATGGAATGTGCAGTTCAGTGGTTCCTTGGTTTTGTGCTTATGGTTGCTTCATTTTTGGATGTTTAGTTTCTGGCTCTTCAGTTCTATGTGTGCCTAGTGGGGCTGTGAATATCATGTAGCTGTTTGGGGCTGGCAGGGGCCTTGGATGAACTTCTGGGTTGTTGCTTGCCGTGCTTTGGTCAACGTCCGGTAGCTTTACGTTTCTATACCTGGTTGGCAGGTTTGAAGCGAAACGTACTGCAACCATTGCTTGCCCAAACCTGAGCCCCGGGCAGAAATAGCTGTAATCAATCGGGTTGTTGCTTTGCTTTTTGTTTTTTTGCTCCTGGTTACACTCCCTGGTTCCCTTGTCTTCGAGGAGGACGGGGGTTTGGATCTGGATTGATTGCACCTTATGTCTTGGTTTCACCAAGGGAAACCACGCATGGACTTTTTTATTTGTTCCGGACCCGAAATTAGCGATGAACCCTGTGAATGAGTTAAACCACCTGCCACAGCATCGGGCGGATGCGAGGAGAGGATGGCGACGTCAGCGAGGAGAAGCTGATGGCACTGCTAGCGCAAGCAGATCAGATGGAGAGGGCCCTGAAGCAGATGGAAGCCTTAGGCATGAGAATCGACCGAGTCGACCCCCCCCCCCCCGAAACCCTCCCCTGCGGAAAAAAACGGAGAAGAAAAAAAAGATGGCGGCGGTCCCTAAAAAAAAACAGCTACAGGAAAATACTTACTGCAAAAGTGCCAAGCACCCAGCAACAACCAAGGGATTGTTTCCTGTAGCTGTAGAGTTTCCTGGACCAAATGGAGCTGGCTATGACCGATGGTTCACTGTTGGTTGTCTGTGTGCCCCTTTTGGTTGGCCCAGAGGTGTTCCCTTTGGACATTCCGAGTGAAAGCAACCCCGAAAGGGTATTATGAGCAAGCCTGTTGTTGTGATGTTCATTCAAAGCAAAGGCCGGTTGTATGACCCATGTGAGTTTGCTTTTGGGGGGAACCCCAAAGTCTCGTGTCTCACGGTCTTGTCTTAAAACCTCGCTCCCTGGGTTCCCGGACTTTAAACTAGGGTTGTGGGATCACGGGGCTTATCCCCACTTCTGTGATAAAGGGGAGTCTCCCCTTTGTATGGGGGGGTAGTCTTTCGGAAGCCCTTCCTGTTGTAATTATCACAGAAGTGGATTCCATTTCCCACAGCCCTCCTTCAAACTGCTTGGGAAGATGGTTTTACCAAGAGACAAGCAGTTCCCAGCGCGCTTGCTTCAGCCAACCCACGGAAGGCGGAAACGCCTGCCAAAAGGAGGATGTCACCGGTCGCTTGTGGTTTGAAATACTTTGAGACCCAAAAAGGGTACCTTAAGTTGAATTCGTTTAACTTTGCCTCCGGCTCATTCCACGGACTTCTGCGGTTGCCAGAATGAGCGGTGACATGTCCTTCGATTTTGATTGAAATAGGTTGGAAGTTGATGACTGGCAAATGTTTGATTTGGATTGGCATATGCTATAACAACTCTCATGATATATTTATTGTATATATATATATATATATATTGATTTATGTTTGCTTTGGAGTGGGAGGGCCGGGAGTGGGGAGTTGGGGAAATTTGGGGAATGGGGAGTGTGGATTGAGGAGCGTGGAGTGTGGAGTGTGGAGTGTGTTGTTGGTGTCGTGTGGCATGTTGTGCGTTGTGCGTGTGGTTCGTGGTGTTTGGTGTCTGGTGTGTGTGTGTGTGGGTGGGTGCGGGTGAATGAGTGTAGGTGGGTTGCTTGGTGGGTGGGTGTGCGTTTGTGCTTGTGTGCGTGCGTGTGTCCGTGCGTGCGTCCGTCCAAAGACTGATTAGTGGGGAGTGGGGAGTGGGGAGTGGGGAGTGGGGAGTGGGGAGTGTGGAGCGTGTTTTTGTTTTGCGTGTGTGTGTGTGTGTGTGTGGAGCGTGGAGTGTGGAGCGTGGGGTGTGGAGTGTGGAGTGGGAGACCAGAAGCCCATCCAATACCCAAAGAAAACCCACAGACAAAACCCAGCCACACCCAGACAAAACGCTCCCAAAACCATACAACACCCAAACAAAGCACACGCGCAAACCCACCGAAAACCCACATAAAACCGCCTCAACACCCGCATAAGACCCAGACAAGACCCACAGAAAACTGACAAAACCCACACACACACACACAAACCCACCAAACCACACAACCCAGCCATTCCCGCACCGAAACTCCCTCCGCACTGGCCCGGGCGACCCGGGCGGGATTGGAGCCTGCTAATTGAACATGAGTGAGCGTCACAAAATCGCCACCCGGTGCACGCCGTCCCCCCCCCCCCTCGTCGCACGCGCGCGCGCCTCTGTGGGGGATTGGGGGAAGCTTCCAACCACGCCGGACAGAAGTCGGCCTTAAGGGTCTTTAAAAGAGCAGTTTTTCTCCTTAGGGCAACCAGCAATAGGCTGTTGCACTGACGAGGTGTTTTTTCATTTGGAGCCATTTTTGGGTGAGCATCTACATGGAGCCCAAAACGCCTCCTATGTAGAGGAATCACCTTTTGGATGACTCGATGACCCCTTTTCTGAGATCCATGGCAAATTCTTGGTACGCGAATTGTTTTCAGAACGCCCATCCCCGCCATCCCACTCCGTCAGGGGCAGGATTGGGGCCGGAGAGGCCAGAGGGCGGCTCGGTCCGCAGATTATTTCCACAAGTTGGTGTGTCAGTGTGTGTGTGTGTGTGCGATTGTTTGTTTGTTTGTTTGGTTCCTTGTTTGCTGTGTGTTTGTATGTTTATTGGTTCACTTGTTGTTTGTGTGTTTGTGTGTGTGTGTGTTTGTAAATGTATTTGTTTGTTTGTTTGTTTGCTTGCTTTGTTTTGTTGGTTTTGTTTTGTTTGTTTGTTTGTGTGTTTTGTTTGTTTGTTTGTTTGTTTAGCGTGTTTGTTTGTTTGTTTGTTTGTTTGTTTGTTTGTTTGTTTGTTTGTTTAGCGTGTTTGTTTGTTTGTTTGTTTGTGTGTTTTGTTTTTGTGTTTGTTTGTTTGCTTGCCGGTTTGTTTGTTTGTTTGTTTGCTTGCTTGCTTGCTTGCTTGCTTGTGTGTGTGTGTTTGTGTGTGTGTGTGTTTGTGTGTGTGTGTTTGTGTGTTTGGTTTGTTGTGTTGTGTTGTGTTGTGTTGCGTTGTTTGTTTGTTTGTTTGTTGTGCTGTGCTGTGCTGTGCTGTGCTGTGCTGTGCTGTGTTGTGTTGTGTTGTGTTGTGTTGTGTTGTGTTGTGTTGTGTTGTGTTGTGTGTTTGTTTGTTTGTTTGTTTGTTTGTTTGTTTGTTTGTTTGTTTGTTTGTTTGTTTGTTTGTTTGTTTGTTTGTGTGTTTTGTTTTTTGTTTGTTTGTTTGCTTGCCGGTTTGTTTGTTTGTTTTTGTGATTGTGTGTTTGTGTCAAATATATACGTTTCCCCCGCCTATGTCATGATACACCTGGCACTTTGGTGGCTCAAGCTTGCACCAGAGAAAAGGTGCCGCGCCACTTCACATACTTCGGTTTGTGTTTGGTGAGACTTTAGAGTCCTTTGGGGTTTTTCATGGTAGCAGAGCACTGGAACTTTCCAGAGTGTCGGAAGAACTTTGGGGCTTGCGCCATGGACATAGGCGCATTTGGAGACGACACTGGGGACATGGCTGGCAGACTTAGGTTGCCAATGCCATCCACTTACAATGGTTCGCCATCGGAGTGGGAAGGGTGGTCTTGGAACTTCAAAGCATACATTTCAATGTTTGAGACTTCTGCAATTGGGGTACTTGACAGGGTTGAAGGAAGAGCTGAGCCAATTCAGGATGAAGACTTGGCAATCACTTTGGACACTGATGATCCAGATGAGGAAGCATCGAGAAAGGCGGTGACGTTCAGCCGAAAGCTGAACTATGCCAGCGAACCTCACTACAAGACACTGCGAGGCTTATAGTGAGGCAGAACACTGATGGTAACGGCTTTGAGACTTGGAGGCGGCTTTACCAGGATGCCACAAGGCATGTCTCACTTTTAACGCAGCTCCTAGACTTCAAGTTTCACCCAGCAACTTTTGAAGCTGACTTTAACAACTGGGAAACCATTAAAGTCAAGTATGAGCGACAGACTGGAACCGAACTTCCCGATAGCGTGTTAGTGGCGACTTTGCTGAACAAGACCACTGGAGCTTTGCAGCAGCACTTGCGACTCAATGCAAGGTCACTTAATACCTACACGCAAATCAAAGGCGTCATAGTGGAGCACTTTCGTTCGCGACACATCCTCACTTCGAACAACAACAACGGAACTCCACTGGAACTTTCACGCAAAGGCAAAAGGCAAGACCGGCAAAGGAAAGGACTTGGAGAAAGGAATCGCCAACGAGAAAGGCAAAGGTAAGAACTTAGGTTCCCAACTTTGCTGGACTTGTGGTAGACCAGGTCACTTGGCTAACGCTTGTCCCAACAGGAGAGTGAACGCACTTGAAGAAACAGAGGCGCTTCAGGATTCGCCCTGGTTGGCAGAGGAATCGGACAACTTAAGTGCTTCGACGACAACGTGTACGAGGACCCTTGGGTTGCTTGGGACACTTGGAGCGTGAACGCACTTTGGGGAGATGATGCTTGGTGGCATGATGCTTGGACTTGGGAGTCGGACACTTGGGGTTGGTCACAGCCCTAGGCTACTCCCACTTTCGACAGTAGTGATGCAGCAAAGAACTTGACGAAGAAATCTTCAGGAGCAGATGCTTCGGCTTCTGGCTCACTGGGAGTTGCTGCAGTCACTTTCCAAAGCCTAAGGGTAAACCTGTTCCGAAAGCATCTGCGGCTTCCAACTTTTATGTTGGCTGCCATTGTGCTCGGAAACTTTGGCAGAGGTCACTTGGACTTGGGCTTGACAGTGTCAAGACAGATGACATGATGACTGGCTTGGTCGACTTTGACTTGAAAGTTTGCGCAGCAGGTGCTCAGCCTGTTGACTTTGCGTTCACTGGTGCGCGACTAGTTTTGCCGGGATTTGGCCTGAACGCACACAGGACACCACGATCGAAATAGCAAGCGCGTCAAGCTGTGTTCCTGGCGTTCCAAGTCAGTCGGCTCTGTTGGAACAGGAAGTTCTTGAGGCCGTTGCGCCAGCAAGTCACCAGGGTTTTCAGGTTCTAGTCCAACTTGACTTCTCGTTCTTGTCGGACCGCAGATCACTTAATGCGCTTGATGTGTTGTCTGGATTAGGACTTGCCGCGGTAATCCCGACAAAGGGTCATAGCACTTACACTCAGGCTGAACTTCGACATTTCATCCTTGAGATTGGACGCACTTTCGGAGTACTCCAGCGCGACCTAAAGCCAGCGCTCAAGGCACTTGCTGAGACAGTGACTTCTGAGCTTGGTGGCTTGACCGTGCGCACTTCACCCACAGGATGGAAGCAGGCCCAAGCTCCATCGGGAATGCGCAGACCACTTTGTACGCTCAGGCTCGCGCTCTGAAGCTTGATTTGAAGTCAAGGTACAAGGTCGAACTGTCAGTTCATGATTCATGATCCCCTGTATACTTGGCTCATCAAGCATGCTCAATGGCCTAGGTTCCCCAGTACCGCCCTTTCGCCCGTTGGTTGGGGTATTTTGCAACTCGGGATTCCACATCACGCTGGAGAGCCCGGCTGGGAGCAAAAATGGAGTCGCAAGTTGGCGCACCGTTTGGCTGTGTTGGTTGGTTCGTGGGCTGGCATTGTTGTCTTGGTCTTGCTGCTTGTTTGGCTTGAAACGTATGATTTGCATTGGCCCATGCGTTTGTTATATAATTTGCGAACCGTCCGATTTGTGCTTCTCCTTTCGGAGCTGTAACCCCGCGCAAAGGGACTGACCAGTCCTGAATGTTTCCTTTGTGCTTTTATTCGTGGAAGGGGCGCCAGAGCCAGGCCCTGGGGGCTAGCTCGGGTTACCCTGATCGTAGAGCTTCTCATTTTGATCTGGGGCGACCAAGGTTCGTGTTAAGCTCGGCTCCCTTTTGCTTCTTATTTGATATGTTGGTTTGGCCGTCCAGCAACTGCTTGCAAAGTCTGAGCGCTGCATACTTTGTTGTCTGAATAAACTTCGAGCCCTTGAGCCTTGTTGCAGCACAAAAGTCACACCAGTGATGCAAAAGCGCCGCAAACGCAAATGATGCCAGCATGGAGATTGTCACTTCCCTGCAACGCGCGCTTTGCACCAACAATACGTGACACCTTTTCTGCCCTACTTTTGCGCAAAGCGCTTTTGGGCACACGATGTGCATCTGCCCACCGGGGATAAACCTCTTTTTTGTAAAAAACAACAGGATAAGTTAAAGCGAGCCAACATTGCGCGACAGCTCGTAAACTTCAGGATTTCCGGCAAAGCTTCCTTCTTCCGCGAGCCAGTTATCTACCTCAGCATCCTGCTGTGGCAACCCGTGAGCAGAGGGGGTGAACCCGTGGGGAGTGACAAAGTAGCCGGGGTTGGTCAGGAAGCCTAGGACGGCATCTTCTACGCTTTGCATTTTCCATCAGATGGTAGCCGACCAGACTTTGGGGTTGCAATTTGGCTCTGAGGCCCACCACAAGGAAAGGGCCTCCCCCAAGTCACAGGGAGCGCACTTCAATCAGACTTTCTTCAAAGCATTGCGTTCTGATGTTTTTCTTCAGGGGTGATGTACTTGGGCTGCCTTCAACCTGGCCTGGCTTATGCGTGTGGCAAGGCCAGATGGATGTGGGTTTCCTTGTGAGGGGGCAATAGCCGCGATTGCTAATGAAGTTCAGCCATTTCCCTCCAGGAGTCTCTGCCCATGCCAAGAAGCCTGCCTTACGCAGTTTGGACTTCCGAGCGTTTGATCCATGTGGGCTGTTTTCCCAAGGTTGCCCATGGGTTTCCCCTGACTTTCCACGGTTTCCCAAGCATCTGCCGTGGTTTTCCAGAGGTGCGTGGGGCTAATTAGTGGGGCCCATTGATGTCAGAAGTTGCGGGCCTACTGAAATCGCTGAGATCGATGAAGGCCCTTCAGATCAAGTATGAGGCAGCCAAGAGGAAGGCTGGAGAAATAGAGGATTTGGAACCGGTTGCTCTCCTGGACGGAGGAGCAACGCATGCCCTGAGGCAAGCCAGACCGCATGAGAAGAACAACCTCACTGCGGTGGAAGTGGAGTTGGCCTGCGGCCGGCTTTATTGTTGACTTCGTCACGGGTGCCCGGTCATGAAACGGTCAGCGGCGATGAAGTTGATGGATTTCCTGGACGCCCCTGATGGGCACGCTGCGGTGACTACGGATCGTGAATGGTGGCTGCAGTTCCCACATCTTCCGGACGAGGTGTTGGAGTTCATGGTCAGAGTAGAGGAACATCCCCAGGAAGGTTCGATCCGAACCCCATCACAACCCCTAATTTAGATCTCAACCCTGGTTCTTGCAGCGGGTAAACGGGAAGCCACCTCGAAACCACTTGGCTTCAAACCACCAAGTAGGTCACCCCTTCTGGTTAAAGTGCTTTGGGCCGGTGAGCGCTAGACCTCCAGCAGTGGCTTGTTTATCGGTTTTGTTGGGCAGGGTTGCCTTTTGCCCACCAAAACAAAATCGGGTCTTTTTTTCCACCCAAAAGGAGTACTTTGTTTGTGGTGCTTTAGCTGGTGTTGATTTGGTTTGCTTGGTTTTGCGATTGTATGTGTTGTTATGTAGCTTAGTATGTAGTTTATAGCAGGGGCCACACGGAACAACATTGTAGTGGCCCCGAGATGTAATCACCTCACTTCGCCAATGATTTGGTTGAAGATCATTTGGGTGGCCAACAAAAAAGTCCACAGCATTCATTATCTGAGAATCTGGGAAAGTGGTTGAATCCATCAACAGAGGGTCGAAACAATGCAAACCAAACAAAAACGCCCGGTTCAAAACCGGCATCTCCCCCAATCGGAACTCATTTGATTCTAGATTATCTTTAGGTTGTGCTTCAGGATTGCAATCCCTAAATCCGGTCCTTTCCTTTGTGCTGCTCTGTTCTGGCCACAAGCAAGCAGAGCGCCAACAGCGCTCGCTATGGAGAGCGCGCCCAGCGCCATGCGGAAGGTGACAGCTCTTGCCGCTGCGAGTCGACATGCGAGTCGTCAGGAAGCTCTAATGAGCGCCTGAGCCCCTAGCGTTAACACACGCACATAGACAGACAGACAGACAGACAGACAGACAGACAGACAGACAGACAGACAGACAGACAGACACAGACAGACAGACACACAGACAGACAGACAGACAGACAGACAGACAGACAGACAGACAGACAGACAGACAGACAGACAGACAGACAGACAGACAGACAGACAGACAGACAGACAGACAGACAGACAGACAGACACACACACACACAAACACAAGCAGGCAGAGACAGACACACGTACAGACACACAGACACAAACACACGCACACACGCCCACACACACGCGCAAGCCCACGCACATGCACACGCACACGCGCACACGCAGATGCGCACGCGCACACACACACACACCCACACGCACACGCACACGCACACGCACACGCACACCCAC
>CAUJNA010000624.1:735020-801931 GCA_963377175.1 Effrenium voratum | reverse complement strand
ACGCTTTGGTTGGCTCGATTCTGTTTTTTTGTGTTCAACACACGATCTATACACATATATCTTGATACATATTTACGATATATATATATATAACTTGTATATTCCTATTATATTGGTATGCATTGTTCGCCTTGCTTGGTTGAGACATGCCTGGAAGAGTTCTGATTTGCCCTTCAGGCTTCCATTTGAGGTATGCTGGAACCCTCCCCTCCGGAATTTGGCGGGGGTGAGGGACCATGTTACGCGTTGTTAATGGGCATTTGAGAGATCTCGCCATCAAATCCTGAAGTGAAGAGCCCTAAAGAAGTGCGGGCATCCGCCCTTGTTACTTCTTGACATGGGGCTACGCTCCAAATGTCTAGCGCTTTCATTGTGACTCAGATAAATTGTCCAGTTGATTGGGGGAAATGGTCATGTCCATTCCCCGCTTACTGGCGAGAAGCGAATCATTTTGTTCTCTTTATGCCGAGAGCCGCTTTGACAGCCCAGGCATGGTCGCGCAGACAGGGAGGTGACGTGTAATTCAAAATCGTAAAATGACGAATGATCTAAGCACCGGGAAAAAAGAGGACCGCGAGCTGGCTGAGCAAAAAGGATCTGGAATCAAGTATCCCAAAACACGATGTGAAACATCACCTTATTGCCTGCTCAAAGTAGTTGCCTTCACCCTCTTTCCAACAATCATAGAAGTAGACAGGCTTTCCCAACAAGGTTTGTAGTCTTTCAAACCCCTCCTGTCAGCCTCGATGGTTGTTGGACAGGGGGCACTTGGGGCGATGTGAGGAAAAAAACACGTTAGAGCCCAACGGGTCCGATTTTCAGCACACCTTGTAGTTGGAAATCTTCAGATTCTTCGGCAAACCTTCCCAAAAAGTGTCCACACTCAAATCGGAGTCGAAACGATCCGTGCAAAAAAAGGCATCTGAAGGAGTCAAGGGCAAACTGTCGCTTGGTCTGTGCCACAACCATTCCATGGCAAGCTATGGGCAGTACGGGCAATTCATACTGGGGCCAGGTAGTGGTTTCTCTCGGGCGCCTGGCAGAGGTGGTCTTTCCGACGCTAGTGACCCCGATATTTTCTTGTTGCAAGACGCAAGCATTGCAGTTGCATGTCCAAAGGGTATTCCCCTCAATAGTGCAATGTTTGCGGGGAAAGTATCGCTCGCATTCCTGGACTTTAGGCTTGTTGGGAAAATGCACAATACCATTTTAGCGGAAATCATGGCAAGTGAAGAAATCATACCCTCGTTGGGAACAGAGGGACTGGACCTGGCAATGCATAGGGTTATCAACTTGAAAGTGGACAGGCATCGTGGCACTGGTCGGCAACTTGACGACAGCCACCATCGCGCTCTGGACCAAGGCACATTGCCCCAGTGGAAAACTGCTTGTGCATGCTTGTGCGTGTATATATATATATATATGTATACCCGCATGAGTGTTGATGATAGCATCATTCCAGTTGTGGGTCATAGGAGGTGACCATGAACGATGTACACACATCATCCACATATATATATATATATATATGCATGTATACATATGTCTTAAGATATAAGTATACAACTTATAAATTACAATACTACACCAGGCAGTCTAGCATTAAGCACGTGTATTGTCAATGCATACGAACTAGTTGAACAGACTTCAGGAAAGAAAATGCCCAAGGTAGATCATGGGAGGGGGGCTGGCCACATATAGTTTATTGTTTGGTTAGTTTTTTTTTTTATTTTTCTTGTTTTAAGAAGGAAGAACAAACATTTATTTTTAATACATATATTCCCAGCATTGTCGGCATCTAGTTATTACTCCTCAGTTTCCCAGGTGGTTTGGTGTTTTCCTGCGCCCCCATTGCCCCCCCCCCAACACACCTTTTTGCTCCTTGGGAAGGCAAACACCACTGTGTTTGGGGAGCGTTTGCCCCCTTGGCAGGTGCAGAAGGTGCTGCTGCCCACACCGCAGAGGCGGCAGAGCCGTGGCGAACTGGGTTTAGGTCTTTGACCCTGCCAACCACACGCATGGGCGTGTCTTGTTTCTTAGGAGACCCCAAATCTTCTAGTTGTCCTTGAAACCAACCCCAGAAAGGGTACCCTCAAATAAAGACACAGACACATACACCCAAGTAGGTGTCCTGACGTCCTTCAGATCTCAACAGGTTCCACTACATCTTCAACCTCCGTGAGTTGAGCCGCGTCTTCCAGGGCATTATGGAGACGCCCCAGGCAGTCGCCAAGCCCTCGGGCGGCTGACAGTCCCAACCCTGGCATGTGTTTTGGCTTGTTTGCGGAACGGCTGCAAGCTGTTCAGTACTTAGCATTAAGCGATGCTCATACCATGGATGGACCAATTTCTCCCAGGTGGGATTGATGGATAGGATTGGTGGTTTATCCCAGTACTCACAGGATTTCATCTATCCCACCTTCTGCTGGTTTTTCTCCATCCACCGAAAGTGTTCCACATAATCAGTAGCCCCAGACGCACCTCACTTTCCATCCAATAGGCTCCTTTGGGAAGCGGTTCTTTGAAAACAGGCCGTTTGTTTTATTGTGGCCCTGATGTCAAAGGCTGCCTTTGCAATAGGACATCGAGTTTGAAATCCACGTGAGCCACGCTCCCCAATCGCAAGGGTTCCTCAAAGGATACCCTCTTTTTCAACAACCATGACCAGCTAGTGCAAAGTTTGGTTGTTCACTCACCGGGTGATTTTTAGGGTGGGATCCTGTTCTACCCCAGCCTGCAAGGCAAGGTGAGACATCCCAAACGTCGGACTTCACGCATGTCATCAATTGTGCTATCCACTTTGGAACTGTCATGGGCGGCCGCTTTGTCAATGAGTTCTTCAAGCCTGACAGCTCATTCTCGGGCACTCAGGTCACGGACGAAGAGCGGCTGGTGTCCCTTTGGAGGCGAGCGGCAAACTTATGCCCAAGTTATGCTCAAGAGAAAATGGCGTGTGTGTGTGTGTAAAAGTTAGACTTAGGGAAAAATGCACGCCCCAGGAACTAAAACTCCTCAAAAACACACTACTGCAATGCTTGCGGCCTTTGACAAATTAAAGGAACCTTTGCAGGGGTAAACGACTGAATGCAGCCAGCAAGTTTGTCAAATCATGCAACGGCGGTCCAAGCAGAAAAAGCGTACCCATTTTGACCGCAAAACTCCCGCAAATTTCTGCAAATCTCCCGCAAACACCTGCAAACTCTGGCAATCAGAAAAAGTAGTTTTGATGGTCAAGGCATTTCATGGTGTGCACTGGCACGTTGGCAAGTGCTGCAAGGTGTATTTACTTTGTATGGCCAACGCGCGACTGGAAACGACGCAATTCGTATGTGTTTGTGCCCAAATTGTAGCGAAACCACTGGAATTCAGGAAATCGTAGGGGTCTCCTAAAACACCCAGAAATTTCCCGGAGTTTGAAGGTCCCGGTTTACAATTTAACAAGCGCAGCACACAGATTTCAAAGGAGCAACCACTCAGGGCAATTTCCCGTCTCTATGCTTGGAAGGATACGTTCCGTTTGGTTCTTGGTTCCTGCCCCAAGTCATTTGGACAGGAGTTTCTGCTTCCGTAGGTCTGGAAACTGCCCAGAACAGGGGACGGTCCCAACCTGAGGCGACTTGCTATTCCTCCTCCTTTGTTTGGAAGGGGAATTCTTGTGGTTTGAGCGAAGCTTGCTGGAGCAAGGGAGCCTATATACCCCCATTGAAGTGATTACGGGTCATACGGTCCACGTTGGTGTCACCGAACGGCCATTTTCCACAAACGTGGAAATGGCTATGGGCCAAAAAATGCGGACAAACGCAAGCGGTTGGTACACAAGTCCCCCTATCCTCAGAGTTCCCCAGACGCCGGTATTTCGTCTCTCCAAATAAGCCCTTGGTACAGGCCTTATTCATGTCCTGGGAATATCCAGGGGGAAGCGGGGGCGGTTGACGTCTCTCAATGTTTTGCTCGGAGGGATGTGTGTGTGTGTGTGTGTGTCATTCGTCACGCTCCTGTTTTCCCCGAAGCGCCAGGAACCTATGGCCATTCCTAGACTAAAGCACGAATAGCTGTTGATCATGACATTGATCAGAAACAAAGATTCAGCTGCTGCAGAATGAGGCGCAGTACGAGTTTCAGAATAATCCCTGGGTGAATCTCCTGATATAGTGGCATGTTACAGTAACCTCCAGATATGCAAGAATCTACGAGCTAGACGCGTACAACATCTACCATGACACGTGTCAATCTCCACTTGGTAGTTTAGCAGCAACCCCCGAGTAAGCAGCTCCCACCCCCCCCAGTCATTGCTCGCAGCATGTTGCATATGCATGAGATATCCATGTTGCTTGGTCATATGGATCCCGGATTTTCAGGCGCGCTGGCAGTGCCGATTCATTGGCCCAGTTCCGATCCCCAACAAATCAAAGACCAACGACCGTTTGACGCGTCCCCTGAAAAGTTGAGAGGAACCGCAACCGAGAGATCGACATCTCAAAGGGTCGGTTTGGGGGTCCGAGTTGGGGCCGTCTTGATCACAGGTTTAGCCTAAGGTATTCGGCTTCCGACGGAGGCATGAATGCACGAGAGTCTTCGCGGACAAGTTGGCGCGTGAGAAGGACCTGGGTGCCTTCCGGTGAGGTGGCCCCTCTAGATGTTTCTTTTGCTTTTGTTTCTCTTGTTTGTCTAAAAAAACTGGGGTCCAGAAAAAAGTGGTTGCATCTTAAGGCCTTTAAAAGGGACCTCTGCCAGCACCTGGGTCCCAACCATGGCTTTGTGGTTGTCGTACTTGGGATTTTGGACATTGGAAGAAAGCAGTTGTTGGGGGGGGCTGGTGGGGTATGAACAACGTCACTTCATGGAGCAGTGACATGTTGATGGAGCAGCGTGTGTGGGTATATCTTGTTCAGCAAAAACAGGTCACAGGAGAGTAACCCACACAGACAAATGTGCAGTATATGTGTGTATGTGTATACATATATATATATATATATATGTATTTACATATGTATATATATATATGTGCATTTATGCATAGATTCACACAGGTGTATGTGCGTGTGGCTGTGCAAATTAGAACGAGCTCACCTGGAAGTAAATCAAGCTTAGCCATCACACAGGTCCCGTACTCAAGAAGTGTTGATTTCCAGCATTGTGTTTTTTGTAATTTGCCCAAACAAATGCTTTCAGGGCACCCTCGAGAAGAACCATAGGGGGACCTGAACTCGTTGATTGGTGATCAGGGCGTGAACCCTTTCGAAAACGCAGTCGGCTCACCGGCTCGATAGGACAAGAGTTCGGTAGAGAAGATGGTGCACGAGTTCGCCGCCGGCGTGCCCAGTATGATGTAATCCTTAGTCATTACCTTGGGTCAAGCAAGGGGTCCCCTTTGTATGGATTGCAATTGGCCAACCCTCCATTTTGAAAACTTGACTTCCTCTCTGGCTACTCGTTTAAGTCATGCACTTTGGGGCTTCTCAAAATTTAGAGCCTCCGGCTCAGTCCGCCGACATTGTCCTCTCCCTTTTCTCCTTCTTCCTCTCTTCCTTGTCTCCCTTGTGTGTTCTGTCGTCCTCTCTCCCTCCCTCTGCTCCCATCCTCCCCATCCCCCCAAGCCTCTCTCTCCCCACTCTCCCTCTCTCGTATGTATGCATGCATGTACTATGTATGTATGTATGTATGTATGTATGTATGTATGTACATGTATGTATGTATGTATGTATGTATGTATGTATGTATGTATGTATGTATGTATGTATGTATGTATGTATGTATGTATGTAATGTATGTATGTAATGTATGTATGTATGTATGTATGTATGTATGTATGTATGTATGTATGTATGTATGTATGTATGTATGTATGTATGTATGTATGTATGTATGTATGTATGTATGTATGTATGTATGTATGAAATGTATGTATGTACGTATGTATGTATGTATGTATGTATGTATGTATGTATGTATGTATGTATGTATGTATGTATGTATGTATGTATGTATGTATGTATGTATGTATGTATGTATGTATGTATGTATGTATGTATGTATGTATGTATGTATGTATGTATGTATGTATGTATGTATGTATGTATGTATGTATGTAATGTAATGTATGTATGTATGTATGTATGTATGTATGTATGTATGTATGTATGTATGTATGTATGTATGTATGTATGTATGTATGTATGTATGTATGTATGTATGTATGTATGTATGTATGTATGTATGTATGTATGTATGTATGTATGTATGTATGTATGTATGTATGTATGTATGTATGTATGTATGTATGTATGTATGTATGTATGTATGTATGTATGTATGTATGTATGTATGTATGTATGTATGTATGTATGTATGTATGTATGTATGTATGTATGTATGTATGTATGTGTATGTATGTATGTATGTATGTATGTATGTATGTATGTATGTATGTATGTATGTATGTATGTATGTATGTATGTATGTATGTATGTATGTATGTATGTATGTATGTATGTATGTATGTATGTATGTATGTATGTATGTATGTATGTATGTAATGTATGTATGTATGTATGTATGTATGTATGTATGTATGTATGTATGTATGTATGTATGTATGTATGTATGTATGTATGTATGTATGTATGTATGTATGTATGTATGTATGTATGTATGTATGTATGTATGTATGTATGTATGTATGTATGTATGTATGTATGTATGTATGTATGTATGTATGTAATGTATGTATGTATGTATGTATGTATGTATGTATGTATGTATGTATGTATGTATGTATGTGTAATGTATGTAATGTATGTATGTATGTATGTATGTAATGTATGTATGTATGTATGTATGTAATGTAATGTATGTATGTATGTATGTATGTATGTATGTATGTATGTATGTAATGTAATGTATGTATGTATGTATGTATGTATGTAATGTATGTAATGTATGTATGTATGTATGTATGTATGTATGTATGTATGTATGTATGTATGTATATGTAATGTATGTATGTATGTATGTATGTATGTATGTATGTATGTATGTATGTATGTATGTATGTATGTATGTATGTATGTATGTATGTATGTATGTATGTATGTATGTATGTATGTATGTATGTATGTATGTATGTATGTATGTATGTATGTATGTATGTATGTATGTATGTATGTATGTATGTATGTATGTATGTATGTATGTATGTATGTATGTGTATGTATGTATGTATGTATGTATGTATGTATGTATGTATGTATGTATGTATGTATGTATGTATGTATGTATGTATGTATGTATGTATGTATGTATGTATGTATGTATGTATGTATGTATGTATGTATGTATGTATGTATGTATGTATGTATGTATGTATGTATGTATGTATGTATGTATGTATGTATGTATGTATGTATGTATGTATGTATGTATGTATGTATGTAATGTATGTATGTATGTATGTATGTATGTATGTATGTATGTATGTATGTATGTATGTATGTATGTATGTATGTATGTATGTATGTAATGTATGTATGTATGTATGCATGTATGTATGTATGTATGTATGTGCATGTATGTATGTATGCATGTATGTATGTATGCATGTATGCATGTACGTAAGTAAGTAAGTAAGTAAGTAAGTAAGTAAGTAAGTAAGTAAGTAAGTAAGTAAGTAAGTAAGTAAGTAAGTAAGTAAGTAAGTAAGTAAGTAAGTAAGTAAGTAAGTAAGTAAGTAATGTAATGCATGTAATGTATGTACGTATGTATGTATGTGTGCATGCATGCATGCATGCATGCATGCTTACATACATGTATGCATGTATGTATGTAATGTATGTATGTATGTATGTATGTAATGTCATGTAATGTCATGTAATGTAATGTAATGTAATGTACTGTATGTATGTATGTATGTATGTATGTATGTATCCTTGCACTTCCCCTTTGCTCCCCAGTATTTCCCGCAAAAAAAACACGGTTTTTCCAGCGTTTTCGCAAAGAGGACGTCCAAAAACATTGAGTTTTTCCAGATTTTCGGCAAAAGGATGCAGGAAGCCCAAGCCAGCAAAAAAGCCGGCAGGGGGAATCGAGCCTGGGACCCCTGTTTTGCGACACCGGCTCCCCGAAGACTACGTTTAGTGGAACGTCATCAAATTGCCGCGCGGTACGTGGGGGACCCCCCCCCCCCCAAAAACCTACGTAATAGACGTCGGGCGGGGGGGGGTTAGGGGGGGGGTTATCCTCTATCCTCTAGTAAGTATCCGACACGCCGAGCAATGTCGGCGGATATCTCTGGGGGACAAGTTCGCTTGCCACCGTTTGGCCGGAGCTGAGTCTCCCTCCAAAATTGGGGGGTGGCTTGAAGAGGGTGAAGGGGGTCCCAAATTTGAAGGTGACCAATTGGACAGGACCACCGAAACAAGCCAACAGGAACTAGCGACAACCATTTGACACTTGGACCGATCTTCACTCCCGCCCGAGCCGGTATCTCATGAAACGCATCGTGTTCCCGTGATCCTGAGGGAACGCTTTCCAAACCCCAACTGGTCCCTTCGAAGAAGCCCACTAAATTTCCATCCGGAGCTTTGGCCGGGAAGGCCAAAATGTGTGGTTTTCCTTTCGGTCTCCCCCTTAAAGCCAATCACCACCAAAGTGGGTTTCCTACAAGAGCACGCGGCTCGGACTCCCTTAATGTTGTTTTGGCCTCCTGCTTGTTGGGTTTGGGTTGCAAAGGTGCCATTTGTCGGGAATACTTAAAGTTAGTTTCCGAGATGATGCTACCTACCTATGGTATTGCATTTGGGGACGCTTAGCTTCACATAGTATTTGCATCAGGGCTCCTTACGCAAAGAGGTTCCAAAATATGAAAACGTCATCTTGCTGATGTTAACATGATTTCGCTGTAATCTGCTGTTGAACATGTGTGGGTTTCCTGGAGATTCCACCGTCAAGGAAATCCTAGTAATTCTCGGCATTGGCCCTGTTTTGCCAAACGCTGAACCCTGCGAGAAACAGCTGGCGAGAAGGATTTTGCAGCTGGATTGGAAATAACCCATATTTTTCCAATTCTCAATGCATGGGATGCAGGATGGCCTTTGTTTCAGGCCCAGATGTTGGAATTAAATGCGAGAGCGCATTTCGCGATCAGCAAACACGCGGAAAGCACTTCCTCCTTGCCCAACCGTTGCGAGCTGAGGCGGACTACTTCGGTGAGCAGCTGGCAAACTACACGGTGCGCGGGGCAAATGGGTAACGCGTTGACTTTGTTCCCACCTGCAATTGGTAGTGTCCATTGAGCTCCCCGTGAATCAATCCCAACAACCAATAAACGAACAACATTCAATGCCCCAAACGACAGAGAAAGGGAGCCATGTTTGCTCGGGTGGACCTTGTTCGTCGTTCCCACTGAGGGACCCTTTACTTTCCAGATCCACGGATGAAACACTGGCATTGGTTCTATTGTTGTCCTTCTTTTGAGTATGAGTTTCAATTGGGGACCATTTGGTGGATATCGTGACGGTGGGGATTGACATCTGTTTTGTTCTTCTTTTTTTCTCCCCTTTTTGGGGTGCTTCGCAAAATGACGGACCCCTTTTTGGTATGACAGGACAGCCATACCGAACCCAACCATTTTAGGAATTTAGTGGACCGAATCCTACTTTGATAAACTTCCAAGTTGAAGCAAAAGAAGCAAGACCAGTGCTTTACCCTTGTACGTCTCTCCACCCAGGGCTCCCCAATTGAAATGTTCGGCCCTTTCGCCGTCCATGTCCGGCTTCCGCTTGCAGTCTCCCACGGTGTGGTGGTGCGACTTTCAGCGCGCCGAGCCCAGTGCCGCAACCGGGCAATCCCAAGACAACCTGGTGCCCTGCCAGGGTCACTGAACTGGGGTTGATACTTGCCAGGTGTCCTTGAAAGATGCTTGGCCTTCAAGGATCCAGTGTTTTTCTACATGGTGTCTTGCATTGGCTTTCCATGTGGAAAGTGCTTTGAGGGGTCGCTCGTGACACAAAATCATACAAGAACCAATGACATTGGCACAGTGATGTTCGACCCCTTTGACAGAAGCTTCTGCCGCCTGTCGCGGCACCCAAAAAAAGAAGGCAAAGTTGGTGCAACGATGAAAGCACTCAGACAATGGTCCCCTTGAAAGGCACAGGACAAGGTTGTTCACTTGAACGCGTAGCCAGTTGGCACCCTGTTCTAGACCCAGTTGGCATCTGAGGAGACCGGCCACCTCCCACCGAGGATGAGGAGGCGTGGCTGACAAAAAGCATAGTTTGCTTGCGGACCGAACCCCCAAGCCCTATGCACTTTTGGCGGGTACAAACTATGTGGCTATGATTTTAGTAGGGAGCCGTATTATTGCAGTGGTTCGGGATTGGTGGCCATGAATCCCACACATTCACATCCATGAAACATAGGGGGCCAGGTTTTAAAAGGTTGGGCGCTGAGGATGCACTATCTACTTTGGGAGAGTCACCACTGCTGGATGCACAGAACACACACACACACACAGACCCACGCCCGCACGCTCGCACATATAGATATACATATAGACCTACAGGTATGCATGTACGCACGCATATATATATATATATATATATTTATGTACCCTCCATTGGACACCCCTAGGTGTTTGGGGGTCTCAAAGCTGGTTGTTTGAGTGCCCTATATAAATCAATCGGGCGCTGCGCGGGCCGAGTTCCGTGTCACCCTCTCGTAGGACCCAGCGGCGCCGAAGATCTACGAGCCGGTGCAGCCGGCACCCAGTCGGGGAACAGGAGTCGCCCCAGCCTTTGAGCCCCGGGCATTGGGCCAGACGTGGTGATGTGTTGTCTTTTCTTCTTCTGTTTTTGGGGGGGGCCGGGTAATTATTGTTGGGGGGGAAGGAAGGTAGAAGGAAGCCACTTTTTTGGGGGCGCCTCTGTTTTGCCAGGTACCCAAGTCTTCAAGCAAATGGCGCAGCAGTTCCCTGTATTTGGGTAAGCAAGGAGATGACAGGATCAACGTGGAATTGTGCCATTTCCTTTCATCCAACCGTGGTGGGTTTAACCGTTTGCGCAATTCCTGCTTACGTGATGCTGATGTGAACATGGGCCTGGGTGTCCTTGCTCAAAGAAAGCGTTGCTTCGGAAACTCTGTCATCCCTGCTATTAGGTTGGATCTTCTAGACTTTAACTTTTTGGGAAATCAACGGGTTTTCCACTAAACCCCAACAAGCTAAGCTTTTTGCAGGGGGGTCAACAGCAACCAAGTCCCCCTCCTGCTGTCTCCACACCACCTTGGGCCATTTTGGTGAGTTTCCTCCAGGCCGCCGTGAGGTAAGGGATGGATGGACCTCCAAGCAGTCCACCTTCAAGGTTCTAGTTATTTTTTCCCAACTAAAAGAGTGACCCCTCCAGTCTTCCAAGAAATGAGTTGCTCATTCCTGGGTTTGCACATGACCAGCCTGGGCGCTGGGGGGGGCTGTCACAAACCAACTCTCGAGGGCTCGGCGTTTGTACATTTGGAACCCCCTTTTCTGCGGTTTTCAAGGGAAACCACAAGGAAAACCACAATTTGCTGGGCTAAAAAGAGACACCCCCATTTGCTGCGTCTGTTTTCCAGTTGCCCCAGTTGATTTTAGAGGGATATGCTCATTCGTCAACCGCAGGCCGTGGCATGATCTCGGCTCGCTTTTTGTTTGCCAAGGTCCTTGGCAAACGTTTGTCGACAAGCGTACGGATATCTGAGCAGGTGGGGTCTTGATGGGGAGCTGGTGGCATGCTCGCTGGGCTGAGGGAGCTGGTGGCAATCTGAGAAACCCAAGAAGGTGGTGTCCCCAAGTGATTCCTCTGCACATGATGGGTGTTTAGGGGTCCATGGCAGTCTGTATGAGAGGAAGTTTCGGGATACTTGGGTTTCAATCCCGGGTTCAGCTCCTGTGTCTAGCACTCTAAAGTTACGTCATGTTGACTGCTTCTGGGGGCTATCAAAGTCAGGAACTGGTTGCTGCATGTGACACAATGGGGATCAATGGGGCCTGTGTTGCCTTCACTGCTCTTTGCGTGTTGTTCAGCGTTTAGTTTCCAAATTTCTCTGCTCGTTTTCAGCCGATTTCAGCAAAAAGTCAAAGGTTCTTGCTCACCTGCCACCTGGAAAAAAGTTGCGCCCCGACTGTCCGGCCAGCAGACTCCGCAGGTTCAATCAGAAGAACCCCGCCAAGGCAAAAGCCTCGGAGCCTCGCGGTCACAGGGTTTGGTCACAGGAGCGTCTACAGGAAATGAACGCACCCAAACTAAGCTGTTTTCCTTGTTGCCGGTAGAATGTCCCGCAATCCAACCCTTTGATGTTTAGTTCCTTTGGAACCCAGAAAGGTTAGGTGAGTTGGTTGAAACTGGACAGTCCCCTATACCTGAGCGGAACCAAGGAGGTTGCTTGAACAATCGCTGATTACATGTGAATAGACAAGGGGTTGGCAGCTGGTCCAAAATAAAATGGATAGTTTCAGTTCATTTCGTATTTGTGCGACCCGCACAGCCAATGAGTTTTGTCCACCGCATTGAAAGCTGCCCCAAACCACCCCAGAGCCTATCTGGACAGAGACCCCATAACTTTCAGCTGTTGGCAAAAAATGTGTTCCCGGGAGAACAAAGCCTGTCTATGATTAGGGGGCCCTGATGTTTGTTTTTGTGCCTGTTTTCTTTTCGGCGGCAGGGAGTACCTTGAGTTGTAGCACAAAGTGCGCCTTATACAAGTTCACGGGACGTAACTTTTAAGCAAGGGATTTACCCTCCAACCATTTAACATGGAACCGGGGGTCCTGCTTTAGACCATTTTCCTCTCAAAGCACCAGGTCCCTGTCAAGTTCCGTATTAATTGATGGGAGGGTACATGGTTCAGACCCCTCCTTTTTCTGTTTCCACGTCAAGTGCATGTTTCCGCGGCATGCAGGCAGGCAGGTTGGCCGGTTGGGACAGTGCATGCAGCTGGAGTTGGGGTGATGAGTTGGAAATGTGCTAGGCATTGGCTCAGAATTGGCCCATTCTAAATTTAGCGAACCTAGATGTTTGTTGGGTCAGGAATCTGAAACTGTTTGCCAGCATTCGGGGGACCTTTATTAGGAGGAAAGGATTGTTTGGGCTGGTTCGAAGGACTTGTTGTTCACGAAGGAAAGCCAAATGGAGCCACCCATTTCCGTTCCCCTATCTTGAGACACCACCCCCAAAGCGAGGCGATGAACCTCGTCCTCTTCGAGGATGCCCTGATGCACTTGCGCGGTACCTAGCCTCTCGATGAGGTTTTTGCCGTTCGTTTCTTGCTTCGGTTGGTTTGCTTCTTCTTCCCTCTCTTTTTCCTAGCTTGCGTGTTGCTTTCCGGCGTGTCTTCCCCCTCTGCTTTTCCAGGCTGGGCCTGCTACCTTTGTAAGGAGCTTTCCAGGCGCCTTCTGTACAAAGAGTGAGTGCCCAAATTTAGTTTGGCCCTATTCAGCTCCGCCAGTGTCTTGAATGTCTTGAGGATGCGCATCAACCGCACCATCCAACAGAAGCGCGGCAGCGCCAGGGCCCCAAAACACTCAGGGGCCCAACGAATTGCTCCCGGAAGGCTTGAAGCTCTTACTGTGGAAGCCGCACGGCAAAAAGCCGGAACATCAGCTGCACCATGCCGCAACCAAAAACTAAGCGATCCTGTAAATTGGTGGTTTTCCGTTTTTGTATGCTTGGTGTCATCACAGCCCAAATTACAGGGTTGTTGTTATTTGACAACCTTGTTGCAAAAGTTCATTAGGTCCCCCCAAAAAAAGTGGCAATGGAGTCCCGTGCCCGAGACAAACGCCACGGACAAGGCATAGCCAAAAAGGGACCCTCTTGTTCAACGAAGAAATGTTGCGTTGAGTTGGTACCTTCGGTTCGATTCAGTTGCCCGGTTGCCCTTCTAAACACACCTTCTAAAACAGTTGCTGTTGGAGGCATGCCAAAATAGTGAGCCAAGAGCGCGTTGGTTGATAGTACGGCTTAGCTTTTTGACGCTTGGACCCGTTGAAGAGTCGAACCCCTTTTGAGCGGTGCACGAGTCCACGTGATTCGGTTGATACCTTCAGGAATAAAGTCTTTGGCTGGTCAGAAAGTTGGAAAGCACCATCACCACCCCTGAAGATGGTGCAGTGTTTCTAAAGACCCCTTTGCTACCAAACGTGCTCATCAGTCCTTTTCAAAGTTGAAGTAGTGCCGAAACCTCCTTGTTTGTCATGAAGCGCCAAGACTTTAGGAAGCCCTTTTGAACCCCAGGAGGAACAGTGGCCATGTCTCACGATTTGAGTAAGACCTGCAACCTGCGCAGGCGATGCTGGTGGGAGTTGGCGGCAGTGGTTCGCGGCTGAGAGTGGCCATGGAGCGTTCCCAATGTCAGCCCGCGTAATCATGCGAATCCGGATGAGGATGAGCCCATTTTGAAGAACCCAGACTTCGGATTCATCCGCCGAACGAATTCGAGGTGGTTTGTCTTGGGGCATGAAGGTATTGAAGTGGCAGTTCAACTGGGCACCAAATAGCGCCCAAAGCGGATGGCTTATTGGGGCATTTTGCCGCACTTGTCCAGGTTCTCCATCCAAACATGGCGCTTTTTGTGTGGCATGAACGACCTGTGCGGCTAAAACTTCCATCCTTGGACAAGAAAGCTCAGGTTCAGACGGGAACAGGTGGAGGGGGTTCCTTTGAAGCGACTTTTGGTGGTTTCCTTTGAAGCGACCAGTATGCGTTTGAGGACGTGACTTGAATGAACCCGAACTCGGTAGGGATTCGCCCTTGTGAGCACGAGGCAAGCAGTCGCTCACGCGGTTGGCCGCCTTCATCTCGGGGCACTACCTCTTTCAGATCATCATCACCAAGACCTACAGCCAGGGCGGCCGAGTCAACACGGGCTGAGGGGGAATCACCTACTAAGCCCTAACTCACTTTTGGGCTATTTGGTCGGATGTTTGGACTTCAGCTTTTTGGTTGAAACAGCTCGGATTTTCCATTAGACCCACAAAAACGTCAGCCCTTTGCAGAGGGCTCAACAGCCACCAAGATCAGACCTTATAAGGAGGTTCATGGGGGCATACTGAGCCAAGCCGAGGCCAGACAATGCCAGACAAAATCTCTTCGGGTTGTTGCTAGCGCGAGTTGCTCTCCTTTCATTTTCCAGTCCCAGAAAAGTCTCCGCAAAGCTGAAGGCTCACCTGAAAGGTGTCAACTTATCATATCAGTTCAGGTTCCAAGTTGGGCAGTGGCTTCCCATTTTGCGAGGGGAATTTGTGTCGAAGTTCAGCATCCCCGTAAGTCACACCCAAGGGCATTCCGTTCAGAGTGGTTGCCTCATTTCCCACAGTGGGGGAAACAGCTCCTAAACCTGATTGATATAGAGAAAACCCTGACCTGCTTGCAGTGTCAATTTTTCATTTGGGGTGTAGGGAACCTGGCAAAGGGTCCTGTCTCAGACTATTCCTTGGGCTGAGATCGGGGGTTGACAGACATGTCTATCCAAAGGGGCCAATTGGGAGTAAGTCCACCAACTGCTTCCAAGCGCTACTGCAGAGAAGTGGACCCGGACGCACGCGCCCTCCACTGAGCCGGAGCTCTGGGGCTGAACTAAAACGGCCGGAGCCCGCCGAGGTGAGACGCAGTTCATGGAGGCCGGGAATAGAGAGGGGGACTTCTGTTCCTCTCTCCCCCCCAGATCCCCAGATCCCCAGATCCCCAGATCCCCAGATCCCCAGATCCCCAGATCCCCCAGCAACCTGACAGCCCTGAGAAGTGGGATAGAACTCCCCTTGGTTGTCCATAGGCTGAGCGCAAGTCGAGATCGCCTGAAGCTGGAATTGCAAGAAATGCAGCTCACTTGCTTTGGGGAGAATGTGCTTGGGAGCGTCCTCGAAAATGCTGCTTTCCAGCGCATGGTCATCACCTAGGGTAGCTGTTCCTTTGTGTCAGTCATGGCTCCAGTAAACCAGAGGTCCATTGGTTGTTCATTGTTTGTGGGCGACTGCAACATCACCTTTTGGGCAATCTGAGATCGAGCTTCCCTTGGAGTAATGTAGGTTGGACAGTGCAATCTTCCAAAAAGTGTGGCTGCTCATGGCTTTTTCAAATACCCTCCCAACATGGAAGTGCACAAAGCCCCTTTCCAAGAGGAACGTGATCTTTCGTCTCTGCGCCAAACCCATGTTGGTCGGGAGGGTGAGGCCCCGTTGGCGTCGGTCGGTAAAGGCCCTACTCAGGACCTGAAGGAGCTCTATGAGCGGGCCGGTCAGAAGGACGAGGCGGCGCTTTTTTTTTTTAACAAAAAAAAAACAGTCCAGATGCCCGAACTTTCTGCGATGTGTGGCCACTCACGGGGAAGCATGTTTTTTCCTAAAGCAGATGGCGTTTGGATGGGAAGAGAGAGAGAGAGAGGCAGTTGATTTCCAGCTGTGTTCTTTCCTAAAGCAGATGGTTTTGGGATGGATCCTGATCCCTTTTTCACCTTTGGGGTAAAAAACCCGCAGTCGCGACAGGATGTCACCTTCATCTTCACCGACCAGGACGTGATCAACGAGAGCTTTTTGGAGATCATGAACTCCATCCTCGCCACTGGCGAGGCCGACGTATACATGTGTCTCCCAAACCCGATGTCCCCACAGCCAGTCCCAGTGGATCCTAGTTATCAGTATGATAGGCAACCAGACATGTTCCTTTAGGTTTTTAATGAGTGGTTCGCTTGGTTATACCAATAAATTGGCACATGGAGCCAGAAGCTGGGGCTCGGCATAACTCAGTCCCAAGTTTCTGCACGTCATAATGGAATGGGAAACCACTCGACGGCAAGCCTGAAAGGAAGCTGCGCGGGTTGAGGAGCTAGATGGCTAAAGGGTCCCCAATGTGACGTCGCCTGTCCAATGCTTGCCCCACTTCCTTCTTTCCTTGCACACGCAGCCGACTTTTGCAGGTTGATGGTTGGCTAATCCCAGGTACAAGTTGGAGATGGGTGGAAAAAGAGATGACCATCCAGAGGGAACTAGGTGGAAGGGAGCCAAGAAGCTGGTATCCAAATTTGCCTTTGAGGAGTGAGCTATGGATCTATAAGGAGTGCTGTAAGAGAACTGCATGAACTTGTTGGCCCTGTTTGTCGGCACCCGGCTTGTGCCGACAGGGTCGAAAGGGGTCGGATGGGAGCAACCCGATCGGGTTTTCCAGTTTGGGTGGATTGAATTTCACCTTCTGATTACCCATGTTTGGAATGCCAACTAGCAAACTCTCAAAGATCAGGTGGTTTAAGCATGTTGTAAAGGCCAATGTTGATATTGGAGGGTTAACCGGTAGCCATTCTTTGCGTGATGTTCAAAGGGTGCTAAGTAGGACATGACTTTCAAGTTCCTCAAACGGTTGCTATTACAGAAAGGGGTCAGACCTTTGACGCACGGGTCGAATATACGATGTTCAATGAGTTGAGAATCTGAACATCTTGGACACCAAATTGATAGTTAATGGATCCTTGCCCAACGAAAAAATCGACCCCTTGGCCTTTTGACTTATGTTTGACCGTTTTGAGTCAAAGCTCAGCCGCTAAAAGATGATCAAAACACAGGGGACATTTAGCCCCCGGTGAAGGCGAAGCCTTTGCACTGTTCACCAACCAGAGCCGCCCTTTGAATCAAGGTGATGGTTTAATTGTCAGCCTTTTTGGTGAGATGCCCATCAAGAACCATCCAAGATCGATTGCTCAGTCTGAGTATTGAGAACCCACCCCCCCCACTGACATGGAATGGAACGCCCTTGTTGTTGTCACTGGCGGTTGATCCCAAGCGAAAGCTTTTTTGTGCTCAATGGCGTGGGAAGCGTCAGGTGGTTGGGCTGCTGCAGAAGGATGAGAAAGAGGCGGCCTGCAACGAGGCCGGCAGGGTGAGCCTGGTGCTCCTTTTGTTTGGGAGCGCTTTGGGTGTAGGGGAGACCACGCGGAAGCCGAAGCCCAATGGGCACGCTTCCCTTGCTTTTAGACATTCGAACCATGCGACTTCTGCCAAAACTGGCTAGGAAGAACCTTCATGGAGGCTTGATTCTTGCAATTTGTTCCGCGAAAGCCCAGTTGCTTGTGCCCTTCGGAATTTTCTCCAGGATTTGGGCTGTTTGCCAAAGGGAGGCCGCCCATTCGTTTGGAGGGTTCACCAGTTCCTCAACAAAAGCAAGTAGGGAACCTTTTGCAGGACCTGGCGAATCCCTGCGTTGTTAAATTCGGCTCACGTCCGCCTGCAATGCTGGATGGAACGATGCAGGTCCGGAACGATTTTGTGCGGGACAACCCCGGTGCCGACGAGTCGGCGGCCCAGCGTTTGGGCACTATTCGGTTATAGCGACGTCATTGTTATCGTCATCCTCATCATCCTCATCATCCTTGGCCTTGTCATTCTCCTCCTCATCATCCTCATCCTCATCATTTCTGAAAGAAAGTTGCCCTTGCGCTTCCTCGAATGTTTCTGGGTACAAGCGGTTGTTGGCAAAAGGTGTGAACGTACAGGGAGGTTGCATTGGTGAGCTGTTCTTTTGCAAGCAGACGGCGCCGTTTGGCACCAGTTGTTTGTTCTGTTGTTTGTTTGTTTGCGCCGGTTCGGGTGCCGCTGGTGACGGGTTCTTCGCCATGCCTTTTGCAGCCATTACTCACGCTACAGCTGTTGGCCTTGACGGTTTGTGGCTTGCTTGCTCCATTCTTCATCCTCGAAGGGCTAGGATGAATACTCATCCAAGCTATTTCATGATGTTTGTCCCCGTATAGTACCGAGCTGTGCAGCAACAGCTCGCAGTGACCTTTGCCCAAAAGATTTGAGAACACACAAGGGGAGGCTGCTGCATTTGTCCGCCAACCACCCCGTTCTCCAGGCGAATTTGGGCCCTGGACCCCGTGACCAGGTTGCTTCTCAGCACGTTCGCTCCCCATCGGTTGATTGATCCCCTTGGTGTGAGCTTGCTCTTCCACATCTTCTCGCTTCCGGATCATGATGGCTAGTCCCAATAGCCGCTTTGCACTGTATACACTGCGTGTAAAGAACTACTTACGTTACCCTGGTCAATTGAAGTACAGTACCCCTTCTGATTAGCTCATCATTCAACGGAGTTTAGTCGAATTGTGTTACTTTGATAGCAACTGTAACTCGCTTGTCCTCTCAGGTTTGGAGCGGCGAAAAAAGGGCGACCCTGCCTCGAGGAACACGGTGGACCTGTACAATTACTTCTTGAATCGCCTCCGCGACAATTTGCACGTGGTCTTGTCCTTTTCGCCTCTGCCTCAGCGCATGGCGCTTGCCAAAAGCTCGGACGTGGACAAAATCCCCTGGGGTAGACTTACATACCATTTTACCAGTGACTCCATGTGAAAAAACCAATAAAATATAATAAAATATACATAACTGGGCCTTACTCTAGTCATGTCCCCCGGAAGCGAGTTTCTGCGATACCCCTCGGGAAAAGCAGTCGAATGGCCGGGTGGGAATCAATGTCTCGTCAGCAAGGAGAAGACGTAGAGGCGCGTTGCTGGCGTTTCCTGGCCCTTTTGAGTGGAGCCAAGGCCGCTTCATCAGAAGTTCCCCCTCCGCGCGCAGATGTTCCCCGCGGTGTTTAGTCACCTCCTAAGTGATTTGAGCCTCAGTACCTCTCGAGAAGGTGTGTCCCTTTTTAGTGGTTGGATTCAGGGAGGCCCTGGCAGATAGCGGTATCAATTCGGGAAATTTTGGGTTTCATGCTAATTTGCAGGTGCTGTCAACATCAATTGGGTGCCGTCAACATGCAGTTTCCTGAGTAGCTTTCCTTTCGCTTAGGTGCCGTCAACATCAATTGGCGGGCGCCTCAGACCGGTCTTGAACTGAAACCACAGAGAGAAGCAGGAAACGCAAGCGAAGCCAACATGTCCTGGGCTGTTCAAAGGTTCATCCTTGGTTCCGCAAGGGGTGGCCTCCATACAGGATTTTGGACTAGGATTGGCCAAGCCTCCATTTTGAACCGGTCAGCCTTCAGGGAAAACCAAAACCCACACCACGCCGCCAGATGAAATCGGCTCATCCGCCCATCTGAGGTTCTTGCCCTGGCCCGAGGAAGCGCTCGTTGCAGTCAGCCCCGCCCCCGATTCGATCCCGATCCCAACGGATTCGGTCCGTCTTTCTGTGTGGCTCCCATTTTAGAGTTGGTGCTCCTTGTGGGCCAGGCAGTTTAACCGGGAAATGGGGGAAGGGTCCCGCATTGTGAGATACTATTCTGGCTGCGCATCGGGGGAGCTTTTTGGGCAATTGCAGCTTCCCCTGCTGGCAGAAAGTTTAACATCACATGTTTGTTTAAAGAAGAAAAAAACATGTCACAGACTTGATGCCCATCCCCGTTGAGAAGGTATGTTTTTGTCAGCGCAGGAGGGGAAGGTTGATGTTTCTGCATTTGGGGGAAGAAACTGAAACAGAAGTCCCTGTAATCTTGCTTGGTGCGTGGTCCGTACACCGTACTTGCAGCGACTTTTTTCCACGACCTGGAATTCGACTTGTTCCCTTCGTTGGTGGGTAAGACTGGACCCTCCATTGATAAGACTTGGAAGCGTTTTGTGCCCGCATTATTCGGAGTGACCAGTGCAGTGCCCCAGAATGCAACCCCAGCCCGCCCATGGCAACCTGCTTGGAGCCTGGGAAGCGACAGCTTTACGCTCCAAACAGCCACGCCACCAAAGACGTGGACCAAAAAACCACGCGCGGGCCAGAAACATTGCCACAGATATCAAGTGCGAGCGATTGGGCCCTCAGATTCACCCTTGCGTTGTGGAAAATGAAGGCTTCCCCAGCAATTCGGGCAACGAGTTTGTTGGTCAAATACTCGGTCGCGGTTTTGAATTCATTTCCAGAGGTCCTTATAAGTTCCCTTTGGCTTAAAGCAACCAACGGGTGCCTCAAAAGGTACATATACTCAGTGCCTGAGTTCATGAACTTTAAACTTTTTGGGACGACCATTTTGGTGGTAAATTTAAAGTTTGGACTTTTTTTGGGCCATCCACTCAGCCAGTGAGTATACCTTCGATAGAACTCAGTCCAAGAAAACCGCTCAAACCAGAATTGTTGGATGTTGAAAATTGGAGGAGGCGAGCTGTCGGAAGTCCAATCAGATTTTCCTTCCCCATCAATTCGAATTCATCAAGGGCACGCTGCATCAACATTTGGTGGGTTTTTATATGAACGCTTGTTCTATTTATACTTTGGTTTGGGATGAATAACCAATGTATCAAAGTGCCTCAAACCAAGACGCCTCCACAAATGGACCCCATGCTTGTAGGGAATAGATTAAAACGGGTTTCAACTTCACCTTCTGTGACACCAAGAGAGTCCCCTCAAAAGTGATAAAGTAGTCATGGGGATGACCCACTTTGGCATCACAGAAACGCTTATGTTCCACAACCGTGAATGGATCCGCTCATTCCGGGTTGCATGATGCATGTCAATCTGCGGGACAGAATCCTAAATTCAATTTCCGGGTTCCATTGGTAATCCACTTGTGGGTTCCTGGCAACCTCGGCTGAGGCGCCAACTTCCTGAAGAATTTCAAGATCGACACCACCGAGGAGCATCGTAACTGTGCAGAGCTCAGGAGGTCCAATCCGACACCGAGACTTGGGAAAATGAAGCCAACCAACATGATTCCAAGCAGCTTATGGGCTGAAATCCAACCAAACTAAATCCAATGGTTGATTGTTAGAGAAACCAAAGGCCCCCGGCCCCCGCCCCCCAACAATCCAGAAAAGACCTTCTTGGGTTCTGAGAACCCATGAAACTTGGCCTGATTGGCCTGGATTACGTTTTCTCCCAGGGGGAATTTCCACAATTCCAAGCAAGCTGAGATAAAAGCAGCCTGGTCATGTGGGATATTCGGGTCCTTTGTGCAGGCCGAGCCCCGGTTTTGGCATAGGCGCATTCCTCGGTGTCCACGCTTCCCCGAGCCGAAAGGCCCGAGCATGCAGCGATCCCTTCCTGGGGCGCCCGGTCAGCTTCACGAGTGCCTCTCTCTCTGGAGCCACTCGGGGTTGGGTGCTACAGCGAAACCGGGGGAGAAACAAAAAGAAAAACGTGTTGGGGAACATTTCCTGGAATCCAGCTCGAGATCCGCACAGGGAATTCACCGGAGCTTGGGGTGAACCCTTGCAAACCTGTTCTGATTTCGCTTCCATTTGCTTAAGAACATAACCCATATATGGGTTATGTTTGCCTGCTGGGTTCCAAGGGAATCTATTACTGCCGGAAAGATTGTTAATTGTTTCCAGGGGACTTAAGCAAATAGAGGTTCAGGTTCCATTGTTCAGGTCTTTTGTCTGGACAAAGCTTGCCTCATTCCCTGCTGAGTGAGCACCAGCAAGAAAAGTGTGCGATCAATATCATGTTGATTTATTCAAAGGACAACCAACAGGGGATGAGTTCACTCCCTCCCACTGACATGGCACCTGACAGATCCAGCAAACTGATCTACAGGTGCCCTCACACAAATGCTAGGTCGTGGGAGAAAGGGTATGTTTAATTATTCCACTTCTCCAGACCGTGCTGTTCGCACGGCCAAACGGAAGCCGCCCACAAGGCCTCTACGAGCTGATGGCCGCGTTCCAGAACGGAGTCCGCGATGTGCACGGGGCCACGGGGCCACGGGTCAGACGAGCGATGGCCATGAGTTAGAATTGTGGGCAACTTGACGCGAAAATTAGTTTCCATTATTACGATTCGCCTTTTTATTATGTTCAAGAATGTGAATGCCGAATCTGGATGCATGTGCATGCTAAACAACAACTAATACACCGAAAGAGTTGTTGACATACACACAAAGACAGCAGACATACACTAAAAACACACCACCAGCGCCCGAGGGATGTTTTGCCGCTACCCACGCAAGGTGCGGCACCTACCTGTCCCGGATGCGGAAGCACGTCTACGTCACACCCAGGAAATGCGGTTTGGTGCATTTCCCCTGCCCGCGGGTTTGGTGTATTTCCCCACAGCCAGGGGTTTGTTTTGGCCAAATCACTTTGGAGTTGAGACCAACCCATGGTGTCATTTACTCTTCTTGAATCAGCGTGGGTGTTCGCTGTTTTGAGCGTACCCTTTTTGGAGTGGGGTTGGTTTCAAGGGAAACCAAATCCAGGCATCGTGGGGGTGGCGTCCCTTTAAAATCAACCAACAGAAAAAGATGTCCCCGATCCTTTGTTTAAGGGGCGATTCTTGCTTCCCATGGCCAGTGGGGGGCCTGGGATTTCGCACCAAGTGGTGGAAGCGCCAGTGCTTTTTTCCCCAATACCCATATCATGAGCAAGGCTCAGATAAACACATCACTTGTGCCAGCTGCTGTCAGCGGGTCTTGTCCCTGATAGGCAGATGATTTGCTTGCATTTGCGGTCCGGGGGTCCCTATTCAATCATTGCTTTTGGTTGCCAAGTTTCAGGTTCATCTTTCGGTGATGCCATACATTGGGAGCGGTTCGATTCTTGGTTCTTGGCGTTTATTAAGTAGCCTTAGACTTTTGGAGTTTAGAGCGATTTGTCACCATTAAACCAACAAACCACCAGTTGTGGGGGTCACCTAATTTGACAGGACCCATATCCCACTAGACAGCTCCACTTTTAGCAAGGGATCAAGGAACCGCGGTTCCCGGCTTGTCTTTTGGGAACGTTGCCCGGTGGGATTGGCCAGCCGCCGACCCTGCACATGGGAACCCCCGACCTCACCAACTGATCACTCGCCAGAAAATCCCTGGTGAAAACCTGCTGGCGTTGAGGGTTTACATCATATCCTTCAGAAGGTGGGTGTTGGGCGTAGGGGACAAGAACGAATGAAAGGACATGAGAGAACTTGTGGTGAGGATGGGGGCCCGGTTTTGCCCTTGGCATCAACCATTGCTGTTCGGAAAATTCGCGCATGCTCCAATATTTTCAACGTCGTGATTTCCCTCGGGCTACCCTTTGGTGGGTTGGGTTGGTGGCGACACCGGATTCGATTCCAGGGGGCAAACAGCAAACGAAGCTGACCTCCAAACCTATCCAAAGTCGGTCTGCCGCATTGCAAGCTGATTTGGGGCTAGCTCGGAGTGACTGAGATCCCTTCAGGTGGGAGTCTCCCCATGCCTCACATCCATGTCAGCCTCATCGCAGGAGCTTCTTGTGCTTCATCGAGTACTACAAGAAGCTCTACGCCCAGAAGTACGAGGGGGTCAACGCGCTCCGCCACATTTGGCTCAGTCACTTCGAGAAGGACCCTTAGCTCCAGAATTTGGGGTCTGGGGGAAATTGCATGAAGCCCCTCGTTCAATTTATCTTAGTTGCAACTTCTAACACCATCTCCTTTTGCTCTTAACTTGTGGCCCTTGGTGTTTGCTGCTAGCTTCCTCGAGAATTTCCTGAAACTGGCTGGGGGAATAGCAAGGATAAATTCGGAGGAAAGCAACAAGCAAAGGGCCCTCGCCCTTTCTGCCGCCCCAAAACTAAGCCCAGATCTCCCCTGCCGGCCTTTCCTTCGTCAGCCGAAACGCCCCCGAACCACCGGCCTCAGGGAGAGTCCCCAAAGCTTGCGGAGAAGCTGATTGAAAGCAAAGTGGGGTGCATTGGCAACCATTGGAAACCCATCCAACACCGTTAGCCATTGGAAGCCATTGGATTCTATTGGAAGGCCAGCAGGAGTGGTAACAATGACAGATATTATGGAGCAGCGACCACAGGCAATGGCACGAATGTTTAGAAACAATTGGAAACGCAAGGAATGAATTTCCCCCTCGCGTTGCCAGGCACAGGAGAAGAGTGTGAACATCGGGCTGCGCAAGCTTGAGGAGGACGGTTTCGAATCCAAGGGAAACCGACGGAAACGGTTAAAAAAAGGCTTCCCAAGAAGAGGGCAATCTATTTTCCAAACAGGACTTCTATGACCATTCCTCTTTTGGAAGACAACGCCAGGCTTGCACTTTTCTGCCCGGGAGACCGTACTTCGAGGTTTGATTGTTCATGCTTTTCCATCTGCCTAGATTGCCATTTCGACATTGGCCCAGCGTCAAGGAGAGGGATCCGATACGAAGAGAACTGGTCTAGAACCGGTGGTGAAAAGGTGGCGTTGGCACATGTTGGCACTCTTTGGCGCTTCTGCAAAAATGGCGCCTCTGCAAATCAAGTGGCTCACAGGCTGTTCGATGTCAACCTCAGGTCTCCAGACTCCCGTAGGGAAAGCAACAGGAGGTTGTTTAAAGAACAGTGGCTGAAGCAATGCCAAAAGGACGACTGTGGATGGACAAAATCCTGCACCACCTGATTCCCCTGTAAATTTGGCTCCCCTCTAAATACCAAAGACCAATTGTTTCGTATGGTTTCAAAGTGGTGCGAAATGGATTTCGTCCATCCACAGTGTCACTGCCTGCAATTTCTTTTCCCGTTTCCTCTCTGATGCGTAAGCAACAGCCTGGAGGCGTCGCAGAACGTGGCGAAGATGCAAACCGAGATTGCCGGGCGCTTGGTTGTTTCCGCATCGGACATGGGACTTGGGGTTGCATAAAAGGGGGGCTGGTATTACATCAGTGTTGGGCCAACCGTTGTTTTTTGGTTTTTCAACAACACAAAACAAGCCAAAACCCTCGCAAAGCGACAAGGAGAACAAAAAAACAATGGGGATTTCGACCCTTGGAAAGATGCCCATTTCGAAGTCTCCAAAAATAGAGGGATGGTTTTTGGGAGAGAGGCGGATGTATGTTCCGAATCTCGAAACCGATTTCGGAGAAAACATTGTTTGAATCCATTCAACGGGTCACCCCTTAGATAGTGAGCTTCGTGGATTCTCCCTTTCCCCACTAAGTGTGCCAAGGGGTGGTCCAAAACCGGCCTCGAAAAGAGCACCAGATATATAAGGTGGGACATGGTAGGGCTGAACCCGAATCCATTCTTCCAACCACATCCCCTTCAGCGAACAGGATTTCTGGCTCCAGGGGTGACTTTCCATTTCTGGCTTCAGCATTTACAGGGGGATGCCCCTTATCAACAAGGCAAGAAACATGTGATCACTGGCGTTTAAAAAAAAAAAAAAAAAAAAAAAACCTTCTAGCCATGTTGTTTTGGCCGCACTCGCAGGAAAGGCAGGAAGAGGTCCTGAGAAGGGAAGGTGAGAAGACCAACAAGCTGCTGATCAAGGCTCCGCGGGCCGAAATTTGGGTGTTGGAGCCAAAGAAATCCAAGTCTTGGGGGTTCGTTCATGTGGGTCATATGGATAGGGCATGAAATGTGCTTGCCTCGCTAGCGATTGCTTTAGGGCCCCCCAGCCTGCTGGGATTGAGATTGACACTACGAACCTATAGCCATAGGGCGGGCACAAGTTTTGCGACCGCCAACGATTTTCCCGTCAAGTGTACTGGGAAAGGCGATAGGGAAGCGCGTTGATCACCAAGTTAACATTCGAAAGTTGTGCTTACTCACAAAATCCAAATGTTCGGGGTGCAATGAATGTTTACCGTGGCTGACCTTCAAACGGTAGGATGTCCACCAAGGGTCCCAATTGCCAACCTTTTTTGAGTTCTTGTGGATATTCTTTGGGCTTTGGTCAATCACTCGGTGGGGAGGGGATTGTTCAGTTGCTTTTTTGACAGGAGCCCAAGGAGGTTCTAACATTTTAGCTGTTTGGGTTGAGGAGGCTACACGTTGTAAGCTAACTCTCGGAATCCCGAAACCTCCACTTTCCTGCGTTTGTACCCGCGCCCCACTCTGGTTGGCAGATCGTTTAGCTCAAGTTGAAAGGGTGCCTAGCTTCAGGAGGTTTCCTTTTCACCTTCCAGCTGGGTGACTTTGACAGCGGAAACAAAAGCGTGGGTCTGTGCCGCTGCAGAGAGTGTTTCTCGCATGTAATTTGTTTCTATGGTTTGAGAAGCGACTTTTCGGGGGAAAGCCGCTACTTTGGGGTCCGAATCCCTGTTCTGACACCCTGGCTTCGTGCCGATCGGGTGTGAGCGCTCATGGTTCGCAAATATCAACATTTGCGCTAAATGGGTGGCTACGGAAGTGGCCGCTGACTGATGGACTATCTCCTCCAGCACTTTTGGGGAGCAGGCTCGAAGGGATCGAAGGTCGAGTCGAAGGTATGGCCTAGCATCCCTTCCACTTCCAGTTACTGGGTATACCCAATCGAAACCACACAAAGTGAAGGGGACGATCCCTGGCTATCACTTGACTGCTATTGGGTTGGATCTTTAGACTTTGACTTTTTGGTTGAAATCAAGGGGTTTTCCACGAAACCCCCCAAAAGTTAAACTATCTGCAGAGGGGTCCACAGCAACCATCAGTTCTTTAGGAACTGAGATCTGGAGGTCCGAAGGTCGAGTGGAATTTCAGGTGCAGGGCGAAAAGGCGAAAGCAGAGGAGAAGGCAGAGGAAGTGGGCCACATCACCAAGGCGGAAAGCTTCGCCGTTGCTTGTGGAGTGGGTGAGCTCAAACCCAATGAAACGGCCACGACTTTTCAATATATGGGGTTGGTCGACATGAATCCCCACCCAAAGGTTCCCAATCTAAAAGTATGTGAATTATGGACCGCAAAGGATGCCGTTTTTGTTTCTTGTTTTTTGGTTTTTCTAGAGGTTCTATCTAAAATAAGCTTGGCTGCTCGAGAGGCCACCCAAGGGGCAGGTGCTTTCAAGAAGCCAATAGCCGGCCTCGTTGCCCGCTACTGTTTAAACATGTTTGACCGCCTGTTTGTGTTTGTTTCAATCGAAGGGGGTGCCCGAGCTCGCCAAGCTTTGAACCAGCGGCATTGCTCAACATGCTCCAAACTACGTGTGATTTATTTTGTGATTCCTGGTGTTTTGAGGGTTTGAAGGAGGCGGCTCTTTCCACAAGCTTTCCATCCGCCCGGCCCCTTCTGGGGGCTTCCTCGCACCACCGGCCGCCACGTCCTTCCCGGAGGAGTGCGAGGAGAACGCCGAAGCCATCGGCGCGGACCGGGAGGAAGCGAACCGACAGCTCCAGGAGGCCTTGCCCTACCTCCACGAGGCGCGCAGTTAGAGAGGCGGGGGGAAACAAAACTCGCAGGTCGGAGGCACCCGAGGAAAAAAAAACAAAAAAAAACGCCGCCCTGAAAAAAGGGGTGGTTTTGTTTGGGCGCTTTTTGGGCGGCGTTTGTTTGTTTTTTTGGAGCCCCTATCCACAACAAAGAAGCCGAGGGTTGGGGTGGTGTTTGTTGGGGTTTGGAGAGAGGATAGAGACCATGTTCCTTTTGCTTGTTGGTTCGGGATGGTTTGCATTTGGTTTCGACCCCATAAATCCTCCAAAATCGTCAGCCCGCCAAGTGGTTCCCCTTTGCACCCTTAGATTAGTGTTGTTATATATAAATATAGGTTCCGAACCATCAAAGGGAGTTTTTTCCCATTGGTAGGGACGCTGGGTCAAGGAAAACAATGATCCCCTTGCACAGTTCTCCAATTGAGATGGATATTTGGGTTGGCCGACTCTGCTCGATTTCTTAATTACTTGGCGGAGAATCGGAGGGGACAGCCATTCGCAGCGTCCAAACCAAAAGCACTGCGATTCGCTGGACAACCATACTTGATTGTTGATTCATAACTGTGATACTGTTTTGCCTGCCTCCAGGCAACTTTTATGGGACCGAGGCGCGGTTGTGTTCTATTGTGGCTCCCTTGTGTAAATTGACCACAGATCTGAGCTTGGTGCTGTGCCCTATCTGCACTGGAGAGAGGGCAAGCAAAGGGTCACTGGGACTCAAATTCCCCAGGCAGGCTTCACACATGTTTGGTGCAGGGCTGTTCCCTCTCCAAAATCAACATTGTTCTTCAAAGGGGCCTTGCACCTCGTCATATTTGTTGGAGGGTAGCTCTCATGGGTGTTGGTAGTGTTTGCAGGTTGGAGGTATAAAAATCGAGATACCAGTGCAAACACCAGGAGAATTACCCAGACTCGACCAGCGACCAAGGCGAACAGTGCGTGCCAATCCATCAAAGACAAGGCGGGCATGCCATTCTCGGTATCGATTTTGTCAGGAACTCCCCTCTCTCTCTCTCTCGCTCTCTCTCTCTCTCTCTCTCGACAGGTTTGGGGTGTGCCTGTCCCAACCCAAACCATTGGCACGGAATTCGTTCCTTTTCCACCATCATGTATGTATTTCTTTTCCAACCAAGGGTTTGCTCCTTTTTGCGGGCCTCAGTTGCGCGTCAAAGCCGACTCCTTCACCCTATACTTGCACTCTGGAAGTTATTACCGTGCGCTTGGTGGTGGCCATAGTAAGGCTCAACCCAGCCTTTACTCTAACATGGTGCTATCAAGGGTCGTACCTCAAGGGCCCTCGCAAAACCATTTCAATCTGGCCTAGATAGCTACAACTACATTCTATGTTGATAATCATGGTTGAATATTAGGTGTTCAAGCACCCCACAACACCAAAATGAATCATTCAGTCCTTGGGGCCCTGATAGCGGCATTCAAAGCTGATTGCTCCATGACCGCCGTTTTTGTTTGCTGTTCTTGTTCACCGCCAAAGGTCTCGATGTTCCCTCGCTAGGACATCGTGGAGCTGAAAGGCAACAAGTCCCCTGTGGACATTGCCGGGGGCCTGAGGGTGTGAGGGCCGACCCTACCTGGGTGTCTCTTAATTTCCTTCAGACGAGTGAACGTCCCCCTGGGTAGGACAGGCCTTTGGCCAGCGTACCAGACAACTGGGGCTATGCCGGGCAACTAGCCGAAGTTTGATGAGGGTATGTTTGCAAAAATGTTTAGGCAAAAGCATTTGTCCCATTTAAATTCCAAACCTCTCTAAAACGCTTAAGACCTGAAGGGTTCAGAAGCCATAGACGGCGCACCAACCATGACCCTGACCCACATCTTGTTGATTCAGTGGCTTGAAGGAAACAAGGAGCCGCCGATCTTGCCTTGGGAGCCAGTTCCACACTTTGAGTTTAAGTCTTGTTGTTTGCGGTGCCCCCGGTGCCCCCGGTGCCCCCCCCCCCCCCCCAACGGTGTCAACCAAAACCGAACCCCAACCACGGTTGAGATCCAGTGATGGTCAACCCAAATTGTCAAGCCCACAGTCCCCCAAGAAAGGTTGAGATCTACCAAAATGACTGGATTCCAGCTGCTTGTGTGGGAAACACATCCCAGAAACATGGAGCCCACCGGAGTCCAGAGGCCATGAGGAAGTGCTGCAAACCGCTCGGACCTGCCTGGTCAGGACCGTCCCAATCCCAAGCGGTTCCGAGGTCAAGCTGACTTTCGACGGGCTGTTGCTGCTGATGAGCTACAAGGTGATAGAGGCGCCCTCGGTTTGTTTTGCTTTCGCCCGTCTTTCGCCCGAGGCGCGAAAGACGGCCGCGT
Organism: Effrenium voratum; assembly: GCA_963377175.1. Taxonomy (NCBI): domain Eukaryota; class Dinophyceae; order Suessiales; family Symbiodiniaceae; genus Effrenium; species Effrenium voratum. The sequence goes on along the minus strand of CAUJNA010000624.1, from coordinate 771,603 downwards.
TTTCCTCCCCTTGGCCCATTTTAGTCATGGCCCCGAAAGGTGATCACCTTTGATACCTGGGTCTCTTGGGCATGTGGGACATTGAATTGGGAAACCTCTGAATTGGGAAACCACTGCAACCGCTCTTATCTGACCGGGCGAGACGACCTGAAGACATGTCGGGCAACGGGGCCACGTATGGACATGTCGGTCGAAGTTTTCCGCGGCGTCGATGGTTGATTTTGGAAGGACGCGTTGAACTCATTTGATTGCCCATTTTTGTGGGGGGGCCTCACGAAATGTTTGCTTCAAACTCCATGCGAATGTTGCCTGTAGAGTTGCTGAGAACTGCCCTTGCCAGGTGAAGCCTGAAGACAAGACCATCAACAAGGCGAGCTGAAGCGGCTTCTCCGCCCTCCTCATGCATCTCCCCCTTCAGTGAGGGGGGTGGAATGGGGCAGCCGAATGCAACTCTCTGCGCAAAGGCAAATCCGGGTTCGCCCTTCCAGGATCGTCAGGGCCTTCTCTACTGCCTTCTCGGCAGCCGCTACGAGTTTTTTTCTGACCTTCGCAAGCAGTCCGTGACACTCTTGGCAATCAAAACAGTACTTAACCGCTAAACGGCCTGCAAACTAACATGGAACCACCAAACTCGCTTTTCAGAGGACGCTCCTTTTGGGGAAGGTTCCTTGCTTTAGCTCGGAGCCAAGTTCAAGGGATTTGTTGGGTCCCTTGAACTAAACACTTTGCGGGGTTCTGTTTTCTTTCTCTTTTTTTTGGGGGGGGGGGCGCCTGCAAACCGACAATTTAGCGTGGCAAATTTGAGGATGTTTTACTCAAACGGACCTGCATAAAAAGAAGAGAGAAGAACAACTAGCAGTGACCAGAAAGCGAAACAGCAAGCCTGCGTGCTAAGTCCCAACTGTGTGGCTTGCAGGGACGAGCAAGCCGGCGATGTATATTCGAGTTCGAAACATAGGAGCACACGAGCAAATCCAAGGCGTACAAGCGCCAGCCAGTCAGGACAGCTGTGGCACGATACCGGTCCATGTCTATACGTGGCATCCTGGAATATCCGAGAGATGTCGTCAGGTGAGCGGCACCTTTATTAAAGACTCCTACGAGGAGCATGCCAAAAGCCCGGCCCCTCAGACCGACCCGGTGCTCCCCGGCCTCTTTTCGGACCCGAAGAAGGAGATTCCCCAAAAGGAGAGTGCTCGAGATTTTTTTTTATTTTTATTTTGTTTCTCCCCCCCCCCCCCCCCCGTTTTGGGGTACCTTCCTTGCTGGTTTCATCGAGGCTCAAAGGGAGCCATTTTGAGGGCTCGGCCTGCGACTGGTTGAGGCATGCTGAACGACATGAACTTCCTGAAGTGCCGCGCCAAGTCTCGAAGGCTGCGTTGAGGCCAATGCTGGAGGCCCCCACTGCGCTGCTCCATGCCCAGAATCCCAAGTACCTGTCCAAAAAGCAGTAGCTGCTGGAGCATGTTTATGTTTGGAAGCCATTTCGAAGACCAGGCGCATGCCCGGAATCAGGCAATCAGGACTTTGTTCCCAGGCTGTATTTTGTGTAGGCTTACTTTGGCCGCGGTTGACACAAGTTTGGGGGTGAGTAGATCTAGGCTGTGTTTTTGGAGAGTATCCTTTTTGGGTTGTGCTCAAGGGAAAGCGAAGGGGAAAGACCGCCCTTTTGGGCTCCCTTCTTTAGAGACCCCAAATGGACCAGGGTCTTTAGACGTATAGGCGAGCCCGGCTGAGACATTCCCACCGAGGAACTTGAAGAGGTTTGCCCCGAGCTGAGTGCAACTCTGTCCCCACAACCCAGCGCTTGTTGCCACCATGAGTACAAAATAGGCAAGGGCAAACCCAAAAGAGCCCCCTATGTTGTCACACATCAATTTTGCCAAACCTTCCCTGGGAGCAGCCTTTCAACAGCGCGAACGCGGCAAGCATATTCTGCTCGCCCGGCCAAGGCCGAGCACGAGCGGGACAGCATCAATGCCGGGGGCCTAGGCCAAGAGGTTCCTACCTCAAACACCCACTGTTTTGTGGGGGTGAATTCTTCAAGCCCCATGTACCCCGACCGGACCCGAACCCGAGCTCGAACTGAACTAGTTCAGGTTCAGTTCAAGCTCAGGTTCAGCTCAGAGTCTCGGTTTTTTCTCAAGATTGTTTTTTTTTTTTTTTTGGGGGGGGGGGGTTGACATAGGTTACATGCATACCCTTACGTGAAGGGTGCTGGGGGAATCCACACAAGGACCCGGCCCAAGGCCCGAAATGCGAGGAGGGTAGGTTTGTTCTGAATACCCAGGGTTGGTGCTGCACAACGGGTTGGAAAAAGCAAACTGATGGCTCTAAAGGAAGCCAAACAGCCGTGGTTCAAACGTTCGTTCAGTGGCTCATGGCTACACGTTGAGTCGCCCAACCCTTCCTGTGGCTTAAAGGGACCCGGTTCAGCTTCAGCTTGGTTCCAAGCGAAAAGGACATTTATGGGGGCTCCCCCACATAATTATACAGATTTTGTTGTTTTGTTTTTAAGTGTACTCTGTTCAGGGTGGTCTTAAATGGCATCCAAAAGGAGAACCATCATTTGCTTAGGCCAACCCGTTGTGACACACACACACACCCATGCTCGGTGACCCTCCAGCTCCCAGGATGAGACGTGCGAGCTCATCGAGCCGTACCTGCGCCAGCACCTTAAGTTGGGATGTGGATATGTGGCTGTGGGTCAAAAAATAGGTGCCCAAAATGGAACCTGGCGGATGGAAACATGGACTCAAACCTGCGGTCCCCTGGCGGTTCAATTTTGACCCACACCCGTGTTTCCTTCTTGGGGCTACCCTTTTAAGGGTGATCTGAAGGGAAACCACCCTTTTTGCGTGTTGGGGCGGGGGAGGAATCCCAGGACGATTCAAGACACGCCTCTGTGTGTGTTGTGAGTTGTGTAATTGGGTTTGTGTGCTTACGTACCCTTATGGCAAGTGTTGCTGCTGGCACCCTCAGACCAACTGTAACTGTTGAAAGAGCATTAGGTGGGTTTGAGGTAGTTTAACAGTATTGTTGCGTTTGTTTGTTGGCTTTATTGTCTTGTTTGTCATTGTCGTCGTTTCTGCTGTGCGGTCTGGCTTCTTCCGGGATGGTCGCAAAGGTAAACAAAACTCCAACTTCATTCGGTTTCCAACCAAGCTGCGGTTGCCGGCTGGTTTCCAGGGAAAACAATCGTACTCCCCACGCAAAACGCGCGCGCGCGTTCTCTCGGCGGTTCCCAGACATTGTTCAGCTTCGAGCTATAAAACGACGTATTCCGCACAAAGTTTGACTCGTAAGGGATCGACGAGCCACTGAGTTCTAGGGTGCATGGGCGCCATGGTGCGGGACAGGTCCCTTGCTTTTCGTTTATTTTTCTGGGATCTCCTCCTTGTTGAATATGTTGCGTATACATATGAAGCAGAATCTGAACATGTCTGAACATACCAAATATGTTTGGCGTACCCCGAGTTGCGCCAAGTCTTGTTTCAGGGTGAAGTAATTGTCTTCTCACCCGCTAACACCTAGATGATCCTAGATGCGTGGCTGGCGGCTCCTGTTTGGACCATTTTCCTCAGACCTGCCTGGGGTGGGTTAATCATGTCAACGTGGGACTCTGCTTTGAAGGGGTGTTCGATTCGCCAAGTTGGTGAGGTGTAATGGAAACCGCTCGGTCGCAACCCACTGAAGTACGGATCTCTAAATTAAGTGGGCTTAGCCGTAACAATCTGAAACAAGTGTTTTTTGTAGCGTGGAGTGAACTTCGGGGGGTGAAAAGCCCGCGGCTCAGGTACCTTGAAACAAGTCCCCCAAATGTAGGGTGAACCTTCGGGGGGTGGCAGAAAAAAAAGAAAAGGACAAGTAACCAGTAACCACTCTAACCACCTAACTCCACGACTTGGCGAAGACCCTGTCCGCGCCAATCCCGAGGATTTGACTCGGACCCTGCAAAGAACTGGGCGCCATGGAAGCATGCGGTGCCGAGCGCTCAGAATTTCCCAAGGAAGAGGTGTCGAAGATGGATCTGTCTTTGGGGGGGTTGGTACCACCCTTGTTTGCAGGTAGGAGAAACCAACAGCAAACCAGCATTTTGCAGGTCCAAGCAAGCCAAGCTCAGTTGTTTGACTCGTCGAGCCGATCTAACCTGTTGGGTTTCCTGGTTTTGGCGGGTCATGGCAACCAGGTCTGCCAGGTCGCATTTTGAATCGAGAGTTGTGCCTGGGATCAATGTTGCCAGGTTGGATCAGCATATGGCAAAGAAGGCCAACAATGCAGCAGAGGGCCTTTGCAAGTTCGCTCCTTGCCTGAGATTTGGACGTTTTGGTTGGGTTTAATTTTACAAGGCAACCTGAGGCAAACCACATGTTTCAAGGATTTCCCGCAGTTGGGGAGAAACCAGATTGCAGCACATCGGGCGCTGTGTTGCCTGCAGTGCTTGTGTGTTAGGAGCTGGCAGATGCCTTGCATACGTTGGAAACCTGCCACTAGTGAAAGCGGTGTTGGTCCTTGGTGATTTCGATTCTGGATGTTGTGTCTTGGAGTTCAAACACACCCTCCTCCCTCTCTCTTCTCAAGATGGCATCAAGAGCAGTATGGAGTAGTGACTACACATCATTTGCTGGGCTTGCCGGCGGAGATGTTTTATCTTTTACCCTCTGTTTGCTCGCTGTGCGAGATGTAATTATGGTGATATTTTACCCGTGTGGGCGTTTCGAAGATGCGACCAAGAGACCTTGTCATTTTGGGAGAAATGGAGTTGTTTGGCAGCTAGTCCAGCGTAGGCAAGTGCTTACGCAGTCAGGCCTGCGCCTCTATATGTTGGCAACCTATGTGGAGCTGCGCTCCAGGATAACGCGGGCGTTGTTTGGAATGGAACTCAGGGAATGAGCCCATACTTGTTTATCCCTTTTCCATTCAACATATTTTGCATACAGCTTACGTGGCAAATCTAGTTGAATCTAGCACGCAGCTGCCCGAATGAGTGCACTCTCGCCGAGGGTGGAAACCAGTTTGCAGGGAGCAGAATGCGTTCCAAGATTGCGTCAACGCGCAGGCCTTTCTCTTTGTTGTTCATTGGTGCTTTTTGTGTTTGTGCGACGAAGGAGCTTCGCTGAGTCCAAACCTGTTTGGAAGGGGATCCGTTTGGTATGGAGCTGAGTATACCAACGTCTTGTCAGAGGGTGGGGCCGGTTTGTATGGAGCCCAAAAAGCGCCGCTGCGCCGAGCTGCCCTTCGACCGCTGGGCCGTGTTCGACATGAGGTGGGGGCCATGGTGATGTACCACGAGGCCTCGAAGATTGTGAAGCCGAAGATGGACTTCCTCAAGGCGCGCTACGGGACCATGGCTCGCCCTCTGTGACCGAGTTGCCCCCCTTTCAACCTTTCGGATGGCGCACAGATCGCAAGGGCCAGCGTTTATGGAAACAAAGGGCTTTCCTTTCAAGAAATGATCGACCTTCTTGCTCAGGGGCGGCAAGGTATACAGGAAGTTGGGTGGACGTACACTAGAGTAAACGCTGAAGGCTGATGAGGGCAAACAACAAAAACGACGGGAACTAGCATGTTGGCGCGGTTCTTGTTTAGGCCCTCCAAAAAGATGGCACCCACCGGTTTCAGCATGGTTTGACTTTCATTCGCCATTCCCAAACAACACTTAGGAACCAGATCCAGTTAACTTTTGCCAGTGACAGGAGGAGCCTAGCTGTCCCACTCCCCCCAGAATAAACATTCCGAGACACAGAGAGGGAGTGTCAGGTTTTGCGTTTTTCTCGACGTTATTTCTCCGGACGTGACTTCCCTGGCGTGACTCTTTGACCATGCAGCTGATCGCTTCCTTGGACTCGCCCGGGATTTTTTCCGGGCCTGTGACTGAGCCCGACCCTCCCCTCGACCAAGCTTCGGGGTTGAGAACTGAAAGCTTTTTCCGAGATGGGGCTGAGGCGTCGGCACACAAGAGGGTATTTTTTGTTAGCGAGTGGAAAAAAAACTCGCGAGTAAGTCGTAGATGGAGAGAGAAAGATTCTTTGATTCTTTGGCCCCGTAGTCAAAGACTGTGTGATTCTTTGGCCCCGGAAAATTGGCTTTTCAACAATGGATGCTGAAGGATAGGGGCTACATGGCCGCTGCTAGCCTCCACGTCACTGGGACGGATTCCTATGGCATGACCATATATGACCACTGCTCGCACAGAATCGGGGGATTCATCTCCAGGGCCCCAAGGGTCGCGCCGATGTCCATGTCCCGCAGGTGCAGGAGGCCAAGTTGGACAAGGCCAAGCTGGAGCTGCAAGCAGCGGCTCGACTGAGTCAACTGAGAAATCGGGTCGAGTCCCAGTGGCAACGATCCACCCTGAAGTTCTGTTTGTTGGAGGCCCATTCTAATGCCTTGTTTGGTATCCCTTTTTTGTTGGTGGCACAAGTTGAAAGGCGACACTACGGTCCAAAAAGGAACGGGGCATCTTTTTGACACCCCCTTGTGGATGTAGAGCCATCATGACTCAACTGACAATGAATCACTGCCAGGAGAAGCCCTGCCTTGTTTCATAAGCTGGCTTCCATTTCCGAAACCACTACTGGGACGGGAAACTTGGATATCTAAACCTTTACGTAGCGGTGTTCACCTATAGTGGTTGGGGGTGGAAACCTTTTCGGATTGAAAAGAGCACCCCGACCAACTGCTTATGCCCAGAATCCTAAGCACCGCAATGCAGTGGTTGAAGGGTGCTGGTATGGGTGTGGTTGTCTCAATTTCTTGGTTGCCCCCAAAATGGTTGGTGTCACGATGTCCCCCCGAGAGCAACAAAAAACACAGCGCGCCCACGTTCAGCTGTTTGCCTCGCCGCGTCACAATGTAAAACGAGCTGGCGAGAAAGGCCATTGGTTTCCTCAGTTGCCCAAAGGTGCCGGAAGAAACACGTCATATAACCTTCTGGGGCCCCATGGCTACCAACATTCACGTTTGGGGTCCAAAACGCTAAATAAGGATCAGATCAAGACATGTCAAGCCCACCCCCTCGTCGCTTCCAGGGCAAAAGGCGGCTTCGGCCTGTTTGATCTGAGGCGGAGGGGGAGCTTCACAAGGTCCAGAGCGAAGTGGCGGAGCTGGCCGGGGGCCCAGGGCGGCCCCAGGCCTCGCGGCCCCAGGCCTCGCGGCCCACGAAGGGGCGGTTTGGGGCGGCGAAGAAGGGAGGGTTCCAGGGAATTCCGGAGGTTGGGGATACCTCCTGACCTTATGTTGTTTTTTTGTTGTTGTTGTTTTTGCTTTTCCAGGGGCACGTTAGTTGGGGTGGTGCAAATACAACGGGGGCAGTGTGCAGAATTACAGAGAGAGAGAGGAGAGAGAGAGTCCATTTGGCAAGTTGGCTTCTGTAGTTCTGCTCATGTTTAGTGAGCGAAATCCTTGGGGGCAGCAGGGTTTGGCAAAACGGTTTTAAACAACCACCGTTGTCCTCTTTGATTGAAGGGGATCCATAATTGCCCAAAGCCGACCCTTTCACTTTTGGCTTATCCCGAGGTTCCCACTGAGCACCAGCAAGTCTTTCCAGGGCTGGGGACAAGTGAGCCACAATCAAAACCCGGGTAGATGAAGGATAGTAAGGGACAATCCCAACCATAAATAGCTGCGGATATCCGCCTTCTTATTTATTGAATGAAGCATGGTTCTGGGAAAACCGACCATTTTAACACCGGGTTTTGAGCAAGTGACTCAAGTGGGAGGTTCTTTCCTTTGGCACCTGGTGCTCGGCCGAGCGTCTCACCCCCTTTTTGAATACCTGGGCGGTATTCTCTCTTCACCCATGTCTTTTTTTTCTTTTGTATTAGGCTCATTGGTGTGGATTCAGGTTCCAACCCTGTGCATGAGTGTACCTTGTACATGCTCCGCCGCTACAGACTTCAAGAGCACTATCAGCAGTGTGAATAGTAGTCAACGGTTTGCTGCTTGCCTAGGTGTTACCTTAGGTGGCCTAGGCTTGATAACACAGGTTATCAGCCGTACAGGCTTGTACAAAGATCGCCATGGCATCCGGAGATTTGCCCATTATATACAATATATCTGGAGAAGTTGGTGACGGTGGTGATGGTGCAGTTGCACCTACAGGTCCTGTTGACCCTCGCGATCCTCGAAACGTATTCGGGTTCGCGACAAACTACCAAGCCACCCAGAACATCATGCATGTGCATAACGACACGGGTGACGCTGTTAGGGAAGAGGCCAACACGTTACATCGCGTTGCTATGGATGCTACAAGGGCGGAATATAGCGCTCATTTGGCGGAAACTGTGCATCGCCTGGACGAGGAGAACAACCGTCGGACCCTTGAGCTGCACGAGCAGTTCGCAGAGGCTCGCGCTTTCTTCAACGCCCAGGTTGGCCAGATGCGGGGAGCAATTTCTGCCGAAGTGAACGAAGCTGTGTCGCAAAGAACGGCACAGTATAGCGCTTTCGCACAAAGCTTACATGCTGAGACTGTTGTGATGGAGAACTCGGAGAAGGCGGTCGGTGAGCAGAGAGACAGTATTTTGGCGGAGAATCACGCCATGCAGGACACGATCAACGGGCTGAACGACACCGTTGAGCGTTTGAGGAATGATCTCGAAAAGGCGCAGCGTGAAATGGTGCGCGGAGATCCTCAGCCTGCGTCAAGTGTACAGAACGTAAGTTCGGAGTCGTTTTTGGATAAGAGGGGCAGTATCTTTGATGATCCGCGTCTTTTTCCAACGCGGAATGCACAAACTTCTGGAACTATGCCACAGATTATTCCACAACAGAGTTGGACTGATCCTATTTCAGGTGCAATGCAGTTTGATATCAAAGATCATGCGAGACGGTCTTCGGAGCAAGAGAACAGCCGAAGTCAGCAAAATCAGCCGAACATTGATCGGTTGACTGGTCCCGAGACCACCGAGGCGGAGTTCCGTGCGGCCCTCCTCGGCTTCGTCCGGAATCAGCATGATCGGCCAAAAGCAAAGGAAGCCGATTCGCTGAGGCTGAGTGAGTTTCCCACTCCTGAGACCTATAGAGCCTGGAAAACGGCTACTCGCGAAGAAATTCGGGCTGCTTCAGATCGGCCTGATGCTGCATTCACCTGGGTTAACAAGGTGTACGTTAACCGAGAGGACAAGAAGAATCTCATGCTAGAGCTAGGAGATCCAGAGCAGTTTGAAACGTTGGATACAAAGCTTCTTGCGGCCTTGTCGCGGATTGCTAGGGGCGACCTTAGTCGGCAGATCCTCACCTACAAGGAGCAACAAGCTGCTTTGGACAAAGTTGTCCGTGGACGTCAAGTTCTTCTCATGTTTGAGCAGTATTTCAGAACGAATGAGGAGGCCGGAGCGTTGTATTCCACTGAAGATTTGTTGAAGGTGGTACTTCATGGCAATGATTTGATGACCTTTATTCAGAATTGGGATTCCGTCATTGCTGGCATGAAGATCGTTCCGGAGCAGCACGTCTTGAAGGACATTTTCTTGCGACAGATTCGTGGATGTCACAAGATCAAGTATGACCTCGATACATACGAGCGTGCAAAAGATGGGTCGTATGACAAGAGCTACGAGTTTCTTGTTCAAGCCGTTCGTGATGTTTTGACTCGGGAGCGGTTGCAGTCAAATCGTGATCGTGTTGCTCGAGCTCATAATCAGAAGGTCGGTGCTCCAGCTCCCAATGCAAATCCTGGGCGTGCAAGAGATCCTTCAGCGGTCAAGTATTGCTATGATTTTCAGAAAGGCAAGTGCACTCGGGATAATTGCATTTACAAGCATGAGAAAGACCCAAGACCCCCGAGCCAAAATCCAAAAGGAAAAGGTCGGGGGCGCTCTGACAGCAAGGGGAGAGACAGGGATCGGTCGGCATCGAGAAAGAGAGCGGAGCTGAAAAAGATCCCGTGCAGGTTTTTCAAAGGCGGTCAGGGGAATTGCACTCGCGGAGACAACTGTGCGTTTTCGCATGAGACTCGGTCTGCTGCACCGGCAACAGATAAGCCGAGCCCGAAGAAAGGAGCCAGCAGAGGTAGGTCTCCCACCCCAAAGGGAAAAGGGAGAAAGCGATCCCAGAGCAAAAAGGGCGAGTCCTCAGCCGCTGTGTGTCTGAGGGTGAAAGAGACCAATGCATGCCTCGCGGCATGCCGCCCAAAGCAAGATTTCTGGGAAGTTGACTCGGTGAACGAGATGATCATTCGACACCATGTGATGCCTCGAAAAGCGCTTTATGATCCGAAGAGTGCAAAAGACCTTCCGATTTCGCTGGAACGTTTATTGGATCAGCGCATCACCAAAGCCAACATCAATGGCAAAGAGCAAGTGTTTGGTGATTTCTGGGCGGATCCTGATGAAGGTTTGGAGCAATACTGGACTGGGCAAACAATTTTCATTTGCAGTACAGATGTTTCCAATACCCGCAGATGCGTCAAATTCGCAGACAATGTCGAGATCGTCGAGATCGAGGCCAATGGGCTATGCCTATCATGTGCTCCAAAGCCGAATGACCCTGAGGTTGTGTGGTATGATGGTTGTGCGCCTGGCTCAAATCCCAAGGATCTGAGCGATGCTAAAGACAAAGCTTTGATTCTGGAAGGGGTTGTTGACTTGATGCATGCAAACTACAACGCGCCTTGTGGGTTCTATTGCGAATACTATGATGACAATGACCCAATTTATTGCGGTTTATATTGTCCTGGCTGTTGGATTGATGATGATGAAATGAACCTTGACGATGTGCCGGAGTACATTGCTACGCCAGCACCAGCAGGGCTTCGTCAGTGGATTGTCGACACAGGTAGTGAACAAGATCTGGTTGACTCTGAGCGTGCAGTTACACTTCAAAAGAAGATAAATCCTGCATTGACTCCAATCAATCTTTCAACAGCAAATGGATCAATTTGTGCAGACAAGATTGCGGACTTCTCCATTGATCAGTTGAACGAGGTCGTCACTCCGTATGTTTTGCCGAGCACACCAGCTGTACTTTCTGTTGGTCAAAGATGTTTGGAAAAGGGGTACGATTTCGTATGGAGAAAGAACAGTGCTCCGTACTTTGTTCGACCTGACGGGAAAGCGGTAATATTGAAGCTCGATGGGCGAGTTCCTTATGTTGACGATCAGTGCGAGGTCATAGCTTCTGAATCAGCTATGCCTGTTGCTCTTGCTGCATCCGATCAGAAGATCGGGGGCGTTGAAGTGCCTTCATCTTCAAGCGGAGGGCAACCTCCGCCGGATGCTGCATCGTTTCCATTGCGCCCTGATGAAGCTGAACCGCTGGAACCGGAGTTTGATCCGGAATTGGAGGACAACCCTGAGGTTGAAAAAGCTCCAAAACCGATGTCAAAGCGTTCAAAAGAAATGATGATGCGTGAGGCCAAAAGTGAAGAGCATCTTTTCACTCACAGGCCCAAGAACCCCTTTTGCGAAACGTGTGTGCGATCAAAGATGCAAGCACCTCAGGCTCGTCGCAGACATGGATCTTCTTCGGTGGATGCAAAAGCATTTGGAGATCATGTGACTGCTGACCACGTCATTTCAAATGATGAGACGTACGGGTTCAAGGGCGAGTGGAATGCTTTGGTCGTGAAAGATGTGTTCACGCAGTTCCGGTATTTTTACCGTTCAGCAAGGCAAGATGCTGACAGTTGCGTTCGTGCATTTCAACATTTCACGAAGCCAGATGACCATGTTGGGATTTTCTATTCTGACAATTCTGGCGAGATTGCAGCTGCAGTAAAGAGTATGGGTTGGAGACACGTGCTGAGCCAGCCATATGTCAGTCAATCTTCCGGGGTGATCGAGCGCGAGATTCGTACAATTCTGGAGGGAGCAAGAGCAAATCTGTTTCAAAGTGGTTTGCCGGTTGAGCTGTGGCCTTTGGCAGCTCAACATCATGCATTTGCTCTCAATGTTACAATTCCAGATGACAAGGATAAGTCGCCGTGGGCTTTGCGTTTTGGTGATGAGTTTCCTGACACGAAGATTCCATTTGGTGCAAAATTGTCGTATTGGATCAATCGTCAGCGCGTCGATTCGAAGCAGTCCAAGTTTCTGCCAACTTCGGATGTCGGCATTTTTGTTGGCTATCATGTGCAACCTGGCTTTACCTACACCCATGAAATTTTGGTATTGCCGCTCAAGAATTTGCCGGACAAGTTGCGGACGGGTGACATTAATCCCCTCCGCGTCAAGCAGTATGAGTTCAGTCTGCTTGATGAGACGTTTGTTTTTCCCGCAAAGCAAGCTATTGCCGACGACAAACCGTGTTCTCCGGATGAATTGGAATATGAGCCGGAGTCATATTTGCAGCCTGGCGAAGCATCTGTGCTGGAGGAGGTTTTGATGCAAGATCCTCCCGCACCTGCCGAGGGACTTGCTGATCACGATCCTGATCACATGCCGGATGGGTCGGCAGTTCCACCTGGGTTTCAATGGGATGGTTTTCGTTTGGTGAGAGCCCGAAAGTCAAGTCGTCCACCTGGTATTCCATCAGATATGTGGAAACTTGCCTCTCCCAAAGAACGCGCTCGTGTTGCTGAGGAGTATCGCAAAGAGCTCGCGATGAAGAAGGAGGCAAAGCCAGTTGCTGCAAACGTAGCTGCCACGGCCGTCTGTGTTCAGCCCAATCACGCTGTTCATGGTCAGGGGGGCACAGTCACTAAGCTCCCGTCGCCGGCAGCCGTTGCATCAGCTATTCCCGAAATGCTTGCTCCTGCGATGCCTGTCACAGTCAACGAAAGAGGGAAGACTGTTCATGAGCATCGAGCGTGTGTCACTGCAGTTATTGAAGAGCATATCAAAGACAACCGTGAGGATTTGGTCAATGCTTTGTTGATGACTGCGGCAGTTGCAAGGCTTATTCCGCGCTCGGAAGTTGCAAACACTCCTGAGGCAAAGAAGGCTTTGGATGTCGAATGGGAGAAGCTCAGAAGCAAAGGTACCTGGGACGAGTCGCGGGTAAAAGAATGCAAGACAGTCATTGCTGAAGCTAAGGCGAAGGGGGAAAAGGCCCACATAGCCCGTATCTTTGAGGCGTGTTACCTCAAGGGAAGCGAGCTTGCTGTGGGCGACCCCAGCCGAAAGTATAAAGGTAGAACTGTTTTCGAAGGAAACCGTGTTGTTGATGAGAACTATGAGCAAGCGATGTTTGCTGAACTTGGTTCTTCCCCTGCGAGCATGGAAGCAGGCAAGATTGTTGACCTGTACGGTTCTCAGCCTGGATTTGGTAAGCAGCAGGGGGATGCAAAGCAGGCATACACGCAGGCATTGTTCGAAGGTATCACTACATGGGTGAGACTTCCACGAGACCGTTGGCCCAAAGAATGGATTGGCAAGTACAATGATCCACTGTCACCTTTGATTTTGGCATTGTATGGTCACATTGACAGCGGTGGCTTGTGGGAGAACCATTTCGAAACTGGTCTTCGAAAGAACAAGTGGAGGCCATTGTTGAAAGGCATTTGGCAAAGCGTATTCTTCCATGATGAGCTCAAGCTTTTGTTGGTTGTTTACGTAGATGACCTCAAGCTGGCTGGCCCAACTGCTAATTTGGCAAAAGGGTGGAAGAACATCGAGTCTGCAATCGAGATCGACACGCCGGAGTCGCTCGGAAGGTATTTTGGCTGCGAACATGTGGAGCAGAATCAGGTGACATTGACAAAAGAACATCACCCATTTGCTCATGTGTTCGAAAAGCAGAGCGCAAGTCCTGCCGTCCCTCACAGAACGGAAGATTATTGGGAGCATTTCCCTGAGGAAAAGATTTGGGTTCGACACCATCTTTATCCTAGAAGGAAAAGGTATGCCCCCGAGAACTTTGAGGGACTGCTGGATCTCCGCGTGACCTGTGTCGCAAAGGGCAACACATATGAGTATCTCGAGGACTCGTGGAAAGCACAAGCCGATGTCAAGGAGAAGAATTGGTGGACCGGCTGCACAGTTTTCAGCTACGCCGACCAGGTGGGAGGACACGCAGCCGCGGCAGCAATGAGAAACAAAACTGCTGCGAAGAAACAGTCAAAGAAGTCCAAGTTCAAGGAGCTCATTGACATGGATCACCCGAAAGACGGTTGCATGAAGACACCCGTCAACATCGTCCATTATGACATGGCCGATTTCTTGGATTCATGCGTTGAGTCTTATTGTGAGCTTGCGAAGACTTCTCGTGCTACCCTCAAGAATGTTTCGACCCCGTTTCATGAAATGAGGACAGCACTTCCGCGTGAGAGCGAGAAAGAACCAACTGGTAAGTTGCAACCCATAGCAAGCCGGGTTTTGATGAAGATTCTTTTTGCTGCAAGAATGGCGAGATATGATCTTCTTCGAGCAACTCAGTCACTTGCTTCGCGCGTTACAAAATGGTCCAAAGACTGTGATGAGGGATTGCATCGTTTGGTTGCTTACATCAATTCGACCCTCAATCACAGGATGTCATGTTTTATTGGGGACAGTTTGCTGGATTGCCGACTGTGGGTTTTCGGAGATGCTGACTATGCAGGTGAGTTCGACTCGAGGTCAACTACTGGCTGTGTGGCGGTCATCGTCGGCCCTAACACGTATTACCCCATCAATGCGTTTTCGAAGAAGCAGACAAGTACTGCTATGTCATCAACTGAAGCCGAAGTTGTTGCTGCTAATCACTCCGTGCGAGCACAAGGTTTACCAACGCTTTCACTCATGAGTGTGCTGTGGGAATTGCTTGATGCACCCAAGGAAAAGCAGCCAGCTGGTGGCAACGCCAAGCCGATTCCGTTTCCAGGCCGGGACAACTCCGGTCAGGGGGGCAATCCCGTGTTGGTTTATGTCGACCCCGAGTTGGACGAGATTCGGTATGGTGGTTTTGAGCAGCATGAAAGGACGATAGCACCTCTTCGCGGATTGAATGTTCATTTGAATGAGAAGTTTAAAGTTGCGTTTTGTGAAGACAACCAAGCAACAATTCACATCATTCAGACTGGAAATTCCGCACAGCTTCGTCATGCTGACAGAACTCAAAGAACTTCTTTGGCGTGGCTTCGAGAACAATTCACGAAAGGTTTCTTCAATCTCGTCAATGTCAACACTGTGTATCAGGTTGCGGACATCTTGACCAAGCCGTTTACGAGCAAAGCAAAATGGGATCACGCGTGCAATCTTATTGGAGTACGGTGGGTGCAGTTGGATGGAAACATTACAATCAAACCAGCCCCCACTAGCGAGGCGCAAGCTTCCGCCGTTTCCACGCATGAAACCTATGATCGGTTCTTGTGCGAATTTTGCTGTTCTGATGATTCCAAGCTCGGCGACAAATCAAGATTACCAGCATTTGGTTGCAAGGTGCTTAGAGTAACTGAGCGTCAGAATGCGTTGGTTGCTGATACATTGAAATGGGTATTTGATGCGGTGCAACTTTTCAGGAAGAATGTCAAGTCCAAAACGCCGCCCTGCGTGATGCTTCATGCTTCACTTCCGTGTACGGGTGGGTGCCCCTGGAACAATATCAATGGTCAGACTCAAGAAGGTCAAGCCAAGATCCAGGAGCACAAGGCGTTGTTTCGCAAACTGCTGAAGCGTTTGGACAAACTTATCACTATGCTTCGACAGCTTGACATTGTGCTTGTGATCAACATGGAACTTCCTAAGCTCTGCAGTTATTGGAAGAACTATTTCGTGCATGATTTCCTTATGAAATATGAGATGGTCAAGTATAATTGCGATGGTTGCATGTTTGGTGTCCTTGACAAGGATGGAAATTTGTTGCAAAAGTCATGGACTATTGCTTCTTCCTGTCAATCGTTGGCCAAACTGCAACAGTATAAGTGCACAAAGGATCATCAGCATGGACAGTCCAGGGGGGCGGCCCTCAAACGTGCTGAATCTTACACGTATGAAATGACTGACCTGATCCATGGATGTTTTTCTGAGTTTGCTGACAGCATGAAACAGGTTGTCACTGATAGCTCGGCTCAGAGACCAACAAAACGTGCACTTGTTGCTCTTAAGCTTCCCTCACCGGTAGCCGCAATGGCTGCTTACAATCTCGGGGAGTACGAGCAGGGCAACTTGGAGTACTGGCGAGGTGTGATGACGAGCTTCACGTCGAACACCTTGTTCCAGGAGACGAGGCCTGAGGATCGCAAGACAATGGAGCAGATCCTCGGAGCACAGGCCACCCTTCAGAGTTCATGCGCTATGTGGGCGGCTGACTACGCGCCGGAGCTCATGGATACGCTCTGCGCCGTTAACGACAAAGGTCTTGGCCGCATCACGCCCGGGGCAACCTGTGGCCGGAATAGCGTATACCTTGTTGTGAGTGACTCCAGCCTCGCCCTCATCAGCGGTGGCAAGAAGAACCGCAAGAGGGCGGATTTGGCGCAGGACATGAACTACAACCGCAGCACTGGTTGTAGCCACTGTGAGGTGAGAATGTGTTGGGGAAAGGATCTCACATTTCTCACGTGGACAGTGAAGAGCGCCATGAAGGACTTGAAGAAGCGCCCTGAGTTTAAGGACCACGACTTCTACGTGACGGTGTACTGGTCCGGGAACGAGCTCGTTGGCAGTGGTGGGATCTGCGATGAGCCCGAATGGCCATACCGTTGCGGAGACGGTCACTGGCCCGAGCTGTTCAACAAGTGCGCCAAGGCGATCGATGTGCTTGAGGAGTGCAGGAGTTGGTGGGGCATTGCAAACATCACGATCTTGGCCAACACCGAGGGTTCGTACTATATGCTCCCGCCCATCTACAACCAGTTCATGGAAAAGTTGTTGGATGAGTCGCTCAACAAGCACAAGCTCCTTCGCAAGAAGGAGTCGACGTTCTTGGTATCTCGTCAGGACCGGCTTGACAACTATCACATGATGGACTCCATCGAGAACCGGAAGACGACGGTGGAGTGGCTGTGGTCGTTGTACAACGTCATGAAGTGTGTCGCTGTCGTTGAGTCCCACAAAGAAGATTTCAACAACGTCAGGTTGTACCTTGAATATTCTCATGACGCCGAAGCTGGACTCAACCCCAACACTTTGGCCGAGTATGAGGCGAACAGGAAGCTCACTCTTGAGTCATGGGAAAGCCTTCAACGTCCGATCAAGCTCGCGAAGGGCCGCATCCTCGAAAAGATCGAGGAAGTCGAAATCAAGGAGGAGATCGACTATGATGACGATGATGCACTCCCGCAAGGGAGTGCCGCTGAGGCTGCGCTTGGCGTCAAGGCCGCTCCGGCTACACCCAAGTTCACCGCGAAAGCATCGCCTAAGGTACAGGCGAAACCATCGCCTAAGGTACAGGCGAAACCATCAACTGCTGCGGTGGCGTCGGATGTGCGGGGGGCAACCCCTGCCGGAAGCGCATTGCCAGGCAAGCCCGGCGGAACCGTCATCTTCCGCGGCCAGGAGTATGAGGCGAGGATTCTCCCGGGCACGATCCTGAAGGTGCCCAACTTCATGAAGGGAGAAACGTCCTCTACCGATCGGTGCACAACCATATCTGGTATGCTTCGTGGCAGATTTCAAGAACAGAGGCCACTCGATTTCGATGAGAACTATTTTGTCGACGTCCATCAGCTATGTGACAAATTCAACAGAAAGACCCGCAGCAATATCGGGTACAAAACGCTGTTGAAGATTTTTGCACTCGATCCGAAATGCAGATACACCGTCCTCGCGATCAAGCACCCTTCGGCTGCCGAGAACAACCAGGAGTGGGTTGTCATCAAGGTTCGTGCCAGTCAGGGACACGCCAGCAGCGTTGATGCTGATGGCGACATCAGCCGGAACCAGTATGCACTTGCGAAGGCCGTCTATGGGAAGTTTCTCCCGGAGGACGCTCGCAAGGTTGGACTGCAACTTTCACCGGTTGATGATGGCCCTGGCAAACTATACCATCGCACGAGCAAGAACGCAGCCGAGAACATCGTCAGGACAGGTTTGGTCCCGGGTGGCGTTGGTGCCACGGAGAGTGGCCGCTCGCAAAGCCATTTTTCCATCCACCCGGTAGAGAGCTCATCGTATAATGCTGGAGTTCGAGCAACGATGCCCATCGAGCTTGTGATCGACTTCAAGTATGCGATTGAGCTCGGAGTGGTGTTTTTCCTTTCCGAGTCTGATGTCATGCTGACCAACGACATCGTTCCCAATGACTCCATTCCTGGAGTTCCATTTCGGACATAAATTGTGGCCAGATGCTGGATGAACTTTTATGTATGAGACAGGTCGTTTCGGCTATAGAATTCGGGTTTCGGATATAGTTTTTTCAAACATGTACAACTCCAACAGTCGCATATGTGTGTCCTTTGGCTCAAACCAAACATGGGATATATACACAGGCAGGGCTCTTTGCGCGCTCTGAACACACTGCAGTGTGTAGTTTGCAGGTGTGGGCAGACCATGGCCGAGCTCTTATACGAGATTTGTTGGCCTAGAGATTGCAGCTGGTTTGCCTAGGTTCGCTGGAAGCCATGGATGGGATCAACTTCATCGGCAGGCCTGCTTGCTTGAAACTCTTTTGGCTCACCGCAGCTGTTTCACCTTGTATAACTTAGAACTTTACAGTAGTCTATTTCACGCATGCACGCACACATGCACGGCACCATGCATGGCATTCATATCACACGCACGGCGGGAAATTGGTCCGGGCCTTAAAAAGAGCTGTTCTCCAAACCCGCGTCGCAGTGCTTGCTACCCTTGCCTCAGGTTAGAGTTCGGCTTTCTGGCCCTCTATCGTGGCCGGAGCCTTTGTGGCGCACTCGATCGTTCGCGCATATAGGAGTTAACGTGGTTGATGTGCAGCGCTGCGTTTGGTCCGATCGAGCGGGGACGCGCAGCTGCGCTCACCATATTTAAGGCGCGGTTAGTCTTCAGTTGACTTGCGTGTCTCTGCTTCGTCAACTCCATGGCTGCCTTGTTACAAACTCAAACAGGCGTGCAGATGTGTGAGGAGGAGGCTCGTGCGCTGACGCCAAACAAAAGCTCATGCATGGCAAGAGCACACGTGCAGGATGACACGTGGGGGCACTGGACAAGCTCCGGGCCTTCGAAGAACCGGAAGCCTGCCCCCAAACAAGAAGAAGCGAAGGAAGACCCTGACAAGGCATATTTTTCACACATGTCACTCATGAACTTTCGTTTTCACTCATGAGCAGCCCATGCATGTTTTCAGGTCCGGAAAAGAAAAGCCAAAAGGCTCGACGAGCCAAGCTCTCCTTCAAGCCCCTCACTTGACAAGGCCACCTTGGTTTCGATTTGATACCTTTAATTTCGACCTCCTCCGCAGGACACGCAGATGGTGCTGGATGAGCTGTTTTTTCTGTCGCGCGAGCAGGCTTGACTGCTCATTAGCCGCGATAGCCTTACAAGCTGCTCGTGGCAGGATATCTGGACACCCATGCCCGGCGTGAAGGCCAAAGCGCGACCGGCGCCTGCGCGCAAGGTAACCGCAGGCAACCGCCCAAGCAGCTCCACACCAAGCAGGCCAGATCTAACAGCCAGGCAGGTTTCCCATGGTTTCCTTCCTGACTAGGATCCCGCCGCTTCCACCACGACCGCAAGATCACAAGCCTTGGTGGCCGCCGAAGCCCCCGCCACCGCCCGGGCCTCAGTTCGATCGGATCGTTCGTCGTCACTGTCGTCGCTCGCTTCGCTCGTTTCGATAGGAAAGCGGTGATCGTGACCCCCGACGAGCTTTCGCCAACCTCACCTGCAGATCGGCCAGCGCCTGACGCAGAGCCACCTGCAGGGGAATGTCTTGAGCAGGCGCTTTTCTTGTAGGTCTTTTTTTTTCACCGCCTGTCTTCGCAGGTCATGGCGGGCTTGCAAGATGAGGTGATGCAAACCTTGGCCGCTCTTTCTGAGTTTTGGCAACAGAGGCTACGTAGCTAAGCGCAACTCTCGCCTGTCGCCGCTGAAAAGCTGAGGGATCGGGCGCGCATTCAGGCGTGCATTCAGGCGTTTTCTGCGTGGTCTAGTTGCGGACCCGGATCAGGTCGACCTGCCTTTCACTCCGTGGTCTACACAGAGGCGTGCGCATTGCCCTGCGCCGCTCGCAGTTGCAGCTTTCAGGTGTATGTGTGGCCTGCAGCCCTTGTTCATCGCCTTGTGCCTTTTCAGGCATGAGCATTTTTTTCCCGCAGCCATTTTGGTTTGGTGTAGGGCTTGCAAGCTTTGGAAATGGCGCGGGATCCATCCGCCTCTGCGGAAATCGTAGCTTGCTGGGCTCGCCATGACACACTGCTCAAGGCCCTACGTTGTAGATTTTGTCACGGTTCAGGCTGGCTTCACATTCCTGAAGCCCCACCAAGAGCACCTGTATGATGGCATAGTGACGCTTGACGACATCGCTCTGAACACTGAGGCGCTTTTTATGTGCGAAGTGTTCGTTTTATGTGCGAAGTGTGGGTTTTTATATACGAAAGTGTGCTCTTCGTCTTCTGCCCGCCCAGGCTGTCGAAGGAGTCATCCGAGGATTCGGCACCAAACGCATTAGCGAATCCACGATTGCAGCTGCTGTGGAGGCCTTCTACCGCGAGCACAACCTGGTACCACCAGGGGTGGCTGACACCGTCTTCAAGAAATGGAGTTGCAAGCAGGCGTTTGCCCTTCGAGCAATGTCCTCCCGATTTCGCAAGGTGAAAAATGCCAGTCAAGGGGCTAAGAAACCGGCGCTGGCCGCTCTGAAAGACCGGTGCAGCGCAGTCAGTACCTGCAAGTCTCGGTCTTCCAAGGCTTCCCAAGCAGACCCAGTCAGCTTCATAGAAGAAGCTGGGATCTGGGACTGTCTGACTGCGCTCTTGGCGAAGGCCAAGGAAGCTGAAGGACAGATCCCGCCTGCGCAGGCTGCTCTGGGCCAGTCTGTCGTTCAGAAGCCTGCAAGTCCGAAGGCTGAGCCAGCCCTTGTCGGGCCCTTATACAATGCCCACACACGCATGCATGTTAGGCATTGACCAGTTGTTGAATTCACGCACGTCGCACTTGCTGCACTCACGCATGTCATGCCTGCCCGCATTCACTCACGCATGTCAGGCGCCTGCTCGCATTCACTCACGCATGTCACACCTGCATTCACGCATGTCACATGCAGTTGTCTGCCTGGAGGCGCCCGCCGTTCTGAAGCTTGCCCCGCCGCCTCCCTTCGCAGTTGGCGGCAAGGAAGCCCAGGCCGAGCAAGAGCCAGCCACAGAGGATAAGCCTGCTGACCAGCCCAAGCAACCGCGCAAAAAGCGCGCGGCCAAGAGGAAGCTTCAGCAGGTGGCAGAGCAAAGCGCCGGCAGCCAACCCGACCCTGAAGCTCTTGCGCGCGTACAGGAAGAGCTCGTTCAGCTGCTCGTGGCACACTCGCAGCCGCCGCCACCTGAGCGGCCAGCGCGCTGTGTCGGGCTGGACCTGCACCAGCCGAACGACACACGCAAGAAGTACGCTTCCAGGGCCTACCACGCAGCCAAGCAGCAGGCCCTTCGGAATGACCCGGATTGTGCCTGGCGCAGCATAGCCCAGAAGGCGCACAAAGACGCAATCGCTGCTTGGGATGCAGCTCGGGCTTGATCAATCCTGGGGAGGCTCGCATGCGCCAACCAAGCAAGGCGTGCGCGCACTCCCTGTGTTAGGACTTGTGCCGAGCCAGCTGCTGGGGGTGCAGCAGGTTGGTCCGTTCGTCAGTTGCAAAAATGCCTTGCCCTCACTTGGTGGCATTGCGAGCGTCATGCATGCGGCACACACACATACATTTGCGCGAGCTCATCGGTTCATGCTGCAGCTCTTTTTGTTCAGTGTGTGCGTACGCAGGCATGGTTGTGTTGGAGATGCTTCGAGGGCATGTTCCGCCAGTGGCGGTGCTCATGGTGATGCTGCTGCTTCACAACACGAAGCATAAACCCGAGGCAGGCCTGCAGTAGGCGCCCTTCGAGCAATAAGACCATCGCCAGGCCAGCAACGACTTCGTGGAGCTTTTCAGCGGCACCGCACAGGCCTCTGCCAAACTTCGGGAGGCCTGAGCTTGTATGCAGCTTGACCTGCGTGCCTGCCAAAACGCGCGAGGCAGGGTTTAAGGGGACATCTCTGGATGTCTGCGACGCATCTGCTTTCGACTTCATGCGGCCAGCTGGGTTCGTGTCCAGGGCTTACACAGCAGCAGCTCTGCCTTTGTCAGCCACGCTGATCCTTGCAGATGTGCCCTTCGAGAAGTACTACAGTTGCGGCCTGGAGGTTTACTGCTGATCGGGCTGCCTTGCTCCAGCTTCTGCATGCCGCCAGGGCCTCTGTCTGCATGAGCAATTGTTTCTGATCGCAAAGGCTCATCAGAATGTGTAAGGTCGCAAGCATGTCACCAGCGCAGCATCCTCTATCCAATGGGCAACGTAGGCTACAAGTTTGTGGCCACAGGCAATGCGCTTGCCTCCAAGGTTGTGATTCTCATCTTGGTAGCCTTGTACCGAGGAGCCAGGTTCTTGCTGGAACAGCCCTGGCAATCACGAGCTCCTGACCATCCGCGCATGCAGGCGCTGTTCTCGTGGTACAACGTGTTCGTGGCTCGGATCTTCCACGGCATCTTTGGGGCCTCCACGGCAAAGCCTCAAAATTTGTGGTCTAACGATGAAGCTCTGCTGATGAGGCTGTGGCTCCAAGCCGGCAAGCGGCCCAACACTAGTTCAGGCGAAGAGCTGGTGAAACGGCAGATGCTGCCTGATGGCCGCATCCGCTGGACTGGCAACAAAGAAAAGCTCAAGAGTTCACAGCCAGCCACCTATACAAATGCTTGTTTCGCCTTGCGATGTGGACGTCAGGTCGTACACACCAGCCTTTGGAGCAGCGCTGGCTGCACTGCTGTCAGAAGCGCAGCAAAAGCCAGAGTGGCAGGCGCTTTGGAATGCTTGAGCACTCTGTACGTTTTGTGGGTCTGTCAGGCTCCAGTCTGTGTGCCGCGTACGCCTGCAGAGCTGGACTCAGACCTGACTGACCGCGAGCTGTTCCAGGCATTTTGTGTTTGAGGGCACCGTTCCCACTTTTGTTGTTGCAGGCCATGGACTTCCAGGAGGACTTCTGGCTGGATGCCCGCACCTCATTTGCCAATACTGTGCGACTTAATGGCACAGATCAAGCGCTGCGCAGGCAGCAGCGCCTGATGCAGTACAGTACCTGCTTGGCAGCCAGCACTTGAAGCCGCCAGGGTTGTGGGACGGCCTCCTTCAGTCGAAGGCTGCGGAGGTGCTGTAAAAACAGCCTGCGCCTTCTGGAAATTTTGGCCGCGCACTTTCGTACATAAAACACCACACTTCGAACATAAATTGCCACACTTCGGTTATAAAAAAAAAATCGTGTTTTTCGGAGCCGTCCGCTGCACGTCCCATGCATCAGTTGTAGTCCCTCCTCACTCTTATCTCACCCACGCATGCCACTCACACAAGCATGGTGCCACTCGCTGCCTGTCTTGAGGTGTAGCTGCTTTCAGCAGAGCCCGCCCTGCTTCCAAGCCATGTCAAGCCTGGCAGACCTGAAGGGGAAGCTGAAGGGCAAACCCCCAACACCTGCCCAGCTGGCAGCCAGCCTGGGCATCACAGAAGACTCCGCCCGTGCCCTGCTGCAAGCAGCTGCTGCCGAGGCAGAAAAGCGATCAGAAGCTGGCTCCCAAGCTGAGGAGCCGCCTCCGAAGAAGCGCAAGGCCGCTGCTAAGAGCAAGGCTAAGGCCAAGGAAGCGCCCCAGCCACCAGCTGTCTCTGTGCTGCACACGCAGCCTGAAGGTGAGAAGAGCGAGGAGGCCCCTGCTCAAGAGGAGGCCCCTGCTCAAGTCTCCAAGGAACACTCCAAGGCGGCAAAGTCCAAGGTGAAGAAGAAGAAGCAGGCAGCGCCTGCCAACCCCCTGCCTGAGACTGTTGCCACTCCTTCCAGCGCGTCAGCGCCAAAGAAGGCCAGCAGTCCCGCACGCACTGCCCTGCCACACTCTTACGTTGTAGGAACTGAAGGATCTAGATGGCTGGCTTTCTGCCGGCCGCAAGTCAAAGGAAGCGATCGTTGTGGAAGATCTTCCTGAGGCTTGCGTCTTTCCCAATTTCACTCAATTGTGTTTCGTTTGTCCGCCAGGCGCCGTTGCTGCAGATGCAGTCCAGTGAGCCCGGCCCCTGCGCGTTTGCTTGTGCGATCAAAGCTACAGACTGCGATCTGCAGGTCGCTGCCAACACTGGCTGCGGCCTGTGATCTTTGCGAGGGACAACGGGCTTCTCCTGCAAAGTTTTTTGCCTGCACACGCACGCATGCTACACGCACGTATAGTTTTGCCACACACCAATTCGCTTGCTCCGAGCCCCGCGCGAGGTGTCTGGCTGACACGTTCTTCGAGGATCCCATGGAGGATGCCCAGCCTCACGACGAGCCCGACGTTGAGGACACACTCCCCACAGCCTTGCCCCACCAGGACACGCAGCTCGCGCCGGTGGAGGCTAAGACCGATGAGCAGGCCGAGTCTGAGGCGCTGAGTGATGACGCCCTTGACGGCGAGCCGACCTCGCCAAGTCTTGTGCCTCCTGCAAAGCAGAACCCGGTGCCCACCACGCTGCAGCCGCCTCCCGACGACCGTGCCGCTGAGCAAGCTCAGCGCAAGAAGGTCTTCGACAGAAAGGCCTACTACAAGCTGCAGAACTTCGGCAGGAGCCAAAGGATCCTGGACTTTCCGGAGATGCACAAGATCATGAGCAAGGGGTCTTTGGACCAGAAAAGGGCCTTGCTGGAAAAGTGGGTCTCGAGCTCAGGAGATCCAAATGCGATCGAGGCCACCCTCACCGTGTCTGCCAAGCGCCGCGCTACGGAGCACGAGGGCGAGGCTTTGCTGACTGTCCGCCAGATGAAGGATGCTGGGATGTCCAAGCCACTTGTTTGCATTAGTTCCTGATTTGCGCGCAAATTGCCGTTCATCAAGGCAGAAGATAGAGGCCACCATCCAGTCCCAGCCAGGAGTGCCTGACCCCTTGGTGCCGGACAGCGTTGAGGACACCAAGTACTGGTGCACAACCTCCATAACTCGGTCCCGTGATCGTGAGACTGAAGCGTCTACCACTGTGCGAGGCCGTGTGCAGGCCGATCAAGCCCTCAGCACGATCATGCAGCAGAGCACAACGGACGCCGTCCTGTCGAACTCCTCCATGCTCGGCAGCCCTGCTCTGGGCCAGCTGGTTGCGCCAGGTGCCGCTCTGGACTTTGCCCGCTCCCTAGCCGAGGAGCTCTCGTCCGCAGCTAGCTCTGGAGGAGGCGCGTGCGAAGAGGAGTTGATTTGCCACTGTGCTGCTGCCGGGCAGGTGGACCCGAAGCCAAAGCAAAAGCAAAGGCGAAGCCGAAGCCCAAGACCAAGCAGGCGCAGGGCGCTGTTGGCCCCTTGGGCCTTCGTGTGGACGGCCTCGACTTTACGAAGCGCATGGAAAAGTTGCGCTCCAGCCTCACTCACGCAGCTGCTTCTTCCTTACAGCTTGCCCCGCTTTAGGCGGCGAGCTGAAGAAGGAAGTGAACAGCCTCAATGGCATCAAGCTGGACCTCCCGGACACTATGCAGGAGGAGTTGGCCGAAGTCAACACAGCTTCGGGGAAACTCGAGGCTCTCTGGAAGCAGCCAGATCCTCAATGTGTCTATCGCATGTACTTCCCTGGCCACCAGCCAATCCTAGGATTGGCGCTTGGGCCAATATGTCGGATTGGGATAAGGGCATGCCTGATCTCACGCAGGAGGCTTGCTCCACGCACATCCCAGTGATAGCGCATTCTGTATGACGGCCAGGTCGGATCGATCAGGGTCAAGAAAGCCCAGCTGCGGGCCACGTTGCAAGAGCTTCGAAAGCTTGAGCCTTAACCTGTACAAAATGAGGGCGCGTGTCTTGTGCACGCGCGCTGTACTAAGGGGCTATAGCGCAAGCTAGACAAGATCTCTGAGCGCTGGACTATTTGGCATGACTTTGTCGCACGCGCTGCCCAAAGACCGCATGCGTGTTTGTATCTTTCACGTTTGGATCTGCAGCGCGTCTGGTGATGGTATATGTGCCTGCGCAGGCACGAACTCTGTTGCCCCCTCAGTTGTTTTCTCGTTGTTTTTTTTGCTTTCCTGCTTTTTCAGGTGATGTTCGTGGACGAGCTCACGCAGAAGATCACACACGACATGCATGACACGCACGCACGCACACACAAACATGCACAAACGAAGCTCATGAATGCATGCATGCGTGAATTCACTCATGAGTGCTTGTACAGATCGAGTCGACTATTTAGCTACATCGCTGTATGTATTGAAAATAGTAGCCTAGTTTAGTGCAACAGTTTCATGCATGTTGGTACACATGCTTGGACAGGCTCATCCACTGACCACCTACGCCGTGCTCTGGATGCGAGGCCACATGTGTATTGTCTTAAGACAGTTTGGTTTTGTTTTCTGACAGGCTCGCGGCTGAAGTCGGGCGCGGCGGAGCTACGCTTGCAACTGCTTCAGCCGTAGGCGAGGTTTACAACTCAAGTGTGTTTGGGCCGCTTGTCAAACACTGATGCTCAAACATGGCTCTTTTTTCGTGGCATTTTTCTTCGCGGCTACTAAGGAAAGACTCCCGCAAAGATGAGCGCGCCCATGCGCGAATGCAAAAGCACAAGTTGGCTTTGGATAGCGCGATTTGTTTCTTAGATCTCCCAGTCGCGAGCGATGAAGGTCCGGTTCAGACAGTTCAACATCCTTTTCTGCTACCTCATATTTTGGCCGGCGGCTTGTGTGTGTATGGTAAAAACTACGCGCTGCACAGTGACCTTGTCAGGTGAAGTCTCTTGTCGACAACGGCTTCAGGGATATTTTGGGGCACGCAGACGCTCAGTACTGGAACATGCACCGGTCTTCCTACGGGATTGACATTCCGGACTATTGCGAAATTGGGATAACGCTTTGGGGTGATGAAGGTGACATAAATGGCAAATGGATGTTTTTGCAGTGGGGCTCTGACAACGCTCCGTTTCACATTTTGAAAGATTCAATGGCCTCGCGACTTCCCATCACGCTAATCGACTCTCACGCGTACGTTTTGGATGAGGAGAACAATACGAACATTACCCTGCAGGCTGCTTTGGGACATGTGCGCGATTCGTTTGATATACTTAGGCAAGTTTTCTCCGCGTGCCCAGCTCAGCTTGTTGGAATACGAGGGGATTGGAAGTACTTGTGCCAAGCCCTGGCTTTATTCAGGACTCCGCATACAAATCAGATTTGCTTCCAATGTTTGGCAAGCAAGGACATGTCCATGCCATACACTGATATCACGGAGAGCGCAGCGTGGCGGTCCACTTTCTGGTCAGTGGACCCCTGCCTAGCAGAACCAACAATCCTGCAAGCCCAAGGAAGCCTTAGCCTTCGCTGCGTGCAGGTGGATATCATGCACACTTTCCACCTAGGTATAGGGAGGGATCTGGTGGGAAGCACGCTGTGTTTGCTATTGAGGTCTCGCGCGCGCGGTCCTTTTGCTGGCTCCAATTTGAAACGCAGGTTGCGAAGCGCTACACGCATGCTGAAGCAGTTTATCAAGACGCAGCCGCCAGGCAAAGAAGGAACATTTCCAAGAAAATGGGAAATGAAGAAAGCGTGGGTGGGTATGGCCAAAACAAGCGTGTACGTGGAATGCAGGTGCAAAGCGGCGCAGTGCGCAACCCTGGTGCAGTGGCTTACTACGCTTCTCCCTACCTGCGACGAGTCCCTTATCCCCTTGGAGCTGCGGGAATGCTTCACCTACATCAACCGCGTCATGCGTGTTCTTTTTGAAGAGCGAAAGAACGGTCACCTTTTGCCCCAAGACCTTGCAGATCAGGTTCACACTTTGGGCTACGCCTTTGCCACGATCTACCTACGCATGCATGTGAAGTACAAAGACTACACGTATAGGTTGTACAACCCACGTCCAAAGTATCACATGCTTTGTCACATGTTGGATGAGATCAAACAAACACGGCGCAACGTTGCACGCAGCGCTACGTTTATGGATGAGGACTGGTTGAAAAAGTTTGGTATGGTTCTACGCAAAACGCATGTCACAACCGCGGCGAAGACTACTTTGCAGAGATATTTGGCGGGCTTGCCTCCTAAGTTGCAAAAGCTACTAGTAGACTTTATGCCTGAGCCTCAGTCAGGTATCACTTTATTGCAGCCGCCGCACGCACTCAGGTTGATCCACGCACGCATGACACACACGGCACTCATGAGCATGAAAAGCGTTTCACTGCGCGTTTCACCTCTTTACATGGCAGGGTTTCACCTATGTTTCACTCAACGGTTGGCCGATCATGGAAAATGCGCTTGCTCAGGTGTTGAAAAACCTTTGCTTTCCTGTAAGCCCCAAAACACGAATGTATGAAATGACATTTTGTGTGCTAAATGGGGGAATCGCCACAAACTATGTATGAAACGGATCTCCAGGTTCTGTACTACACAGACGCGAAGACCGGAGAAGTGCTTTGGAGGAACGCCCTTCGTCTTGAGGCATTGGAGAATCAAACGACTGTCGATATGCTCGCCGCAAGGCGAGCCGTCACTGTGACTGCAGACGAGGCCTTTCAGACCGATGCGGAGGGGAACAGGGCCACAAATCCTGAAGAAGAGCAGACAAATGAGGACACGGCCGCTTCTTGCCCGGGGCAACCCGCGGCCGACACCTCAGTTGTCCGTTTCAAGACCTTTGCGATGCCCGTCCACTACACGGACTGCAGCCTCTGCGGCGAGGACATGATGCAGGGGCAGCTCAAGTGTCAGCGCTGTGGACGGAGCACCAAGGAGAACAACGACGTTCAGCTCTTCAGAGCCGCAAAGCGGAGAACGCAGATGCTTGAGGAGGTGAGCCACCGCGTCGGCAAGACGGTTGACCAGCTCCTCATCAATGATTTCAAGGGCTATGCTGATGTTGCAAAGAGAGGAGCAACATCCTTTGAAGCCAAGCAGATCGAGGCTTCGAAGAACTACGACAGCAGGGCCCGCAAGCTTGGATACGACAATGTGGTAGATCGGTTTGACAAAGACGCGACCTTCGCCCTTCGCATGGTGGAGCAAGGGCACAACCGCGACAGCCTCTACCAGATGTCTATCTATAGGTTTTGTGTCCTCCCCGAATTTCCACGGAGTTATGATCAACGACTTCTCGGGGTTGGGCCACGCTATGGAAAACGAGGTCTCCAATATGTGAGGACCGTCTACGTCACCGGCGGCAAGGTCGGGGACTATGACGCCAGCCTGCTTGAGTTTCCATGGCTATTCTCGTACAACGGGAAAATGCTGAGTCTTCATCAATTCGTCGACCAGGTCAACATCCTCCCGGGGATGCGCAATCTCGTCACCTTTGGCGCGAAGTTCCCTACGCTCCGGGCAACCGGAGCCGTGGACCTCGAAGCTGAAGTCAAGGAGATTTGCGGCCAGGCGGAGGACGATGCGAAGAAGCTCGCACGGCGCAGCCAAAGGCAAAGCGCCGAGGACCGCGCCCGCGGACCTGTGCAAGCTGCTCAGCCCGCCTCCAGCTCCGCTGCCAGAAGCCGAAGCTGGAGAGATTGGGGCAGTCAGGACTGGAGCAGTCAGGACTGGAGCAGCTGGCAGTGGTCGACCTGGAGTTCGCGCGGCTGGTCTACTAGCGGAAGGTGGTGAATGCAATCCTCATCACAACGGAGCCCTTCTGAGAGAGAGTAGCAATTTGCATGCACGACGGATGTGTAATGTCCATTTTCAACGTGCAATGGATGTGCGTATGGAATCAAAGCGGGTTGCAAAACCTGCCGACATTTTCGTTGTTGCTCAATCTCAAATGAGGGGGGTGTGGATTCAGGTTCCAACCCTGTGCATGAGTGTACCTTGTACATGCTCCGCCGCTACAGACTTCAAGAGCACTATCAGCAGTGTGAATAGTAGTCAACGGTTTGCTGCTTGCCTAGGTATTACCTTAGGTGGCCTAGGCTTGATAACACAATTGGACTTGTTTCACTCGAAGAGCATGCAGTCATAAGTCGCCCGAGGACCGACAGCTGCAGGCGGCCTTCAACGCCAAGGCGGAGCTGGAGGCGCGCGGGGAATCACTTTCACTGGGCGCGCCCTTTTTGTGGAGTTGGTACCCCTGTGTTGTTTTTTGCAGTTTTGAAGGGAAGCCAAAAGAAAACACCACACATGAAAGCACACATGAAAGGGGGCGTCCCCTAGAAAAGGCACATGCAAATGGACTCCTGCTTTTTGAGCCCTGGCTGGTTGCTTTTTGTTTGACCCCTGGAGTAGTCAGGTTCCCCTTCATAAGTATCCTTCCAGACCCCTAGTCTCCCAATACTAACTTAGAATAGGCAATTGACATCGTGTTGGGTTGGGTAGTATCAGCCCTTCAGGCGAGCAAAGAAGCGGCCAAGAAGCGGACGGCGCCGGGCTCGGCACTATGCTCTCGGGCAAGCCCAGAGGACCTTCGGCCCAGGGGTCAGCAACCGTGAGGTTTCCGAGCCATTTTCCTTTTTGGAACCTCCAAAGTGGCACTTTCTCTGAACACCACCACTAAATTGCTATTTTTGGAGGGGAAATGGAGGAACCAGGGGGTGAGTCACGTTTCAGATGTGGTCGACAAACATCACCCATGTTTTGGAGAAGCCGCCGTGATTTGTGAGGTTTCTGTTAGTTGTTGATGTTCAGAGGTTGGCAAGTCCCGCAAACAGATCGATTTTGCAGGAATGTTGAATCCGGGGGTCAACAATGGGCTATGATGTTGAATTCGGGACATTTTGATACATCCATAAGACGTGGTTATGCACATCAAATCAGTTTCAGGTTCTCACATTTCGTCAGGTGTTCTGTTTAAATTCATTTCCTGAGTTCCTTTAAACCGTTTTGGAAGATTATTTTTTGGTTCAGGATGTAACTAATGACCAAATCAAAGTGTCCACTTTCGCTGAACATTCATCCATGGAAACTGACTTCTGAATGG
This sequence comes from Effrenium voratum, assembly GCA_963377175.1. Classification (NCBI taxonomy): domain Eukaryota; class Dinophyceae; order Suessiales; family Symbiodiniaceae; genus Effrenium; species Effrenium voratum. The sequence continues at coordinate 740,712 of CAUJNA010000624.1, read as the reverse complement.
GCCGAGGAAGCGGCGAATCGCCTGCTGAAAGGCTTGTCTGGGGAACAGCAGCGGTGGACTGAGGTGGGGCCGGCCGAAGCATCAAGGGCCCTGCTGTGTTAGGTTTTTGCTTCTCCCCAAATCTGGCCCTTTTGTAGCAGCTTTGCAAAAGTTGAGGTTTCCAAGTTTCCCTGCTTTATTTGTTTGGGCTGTTCAAAGGCAATCCTTACTCCTTACCTTGCAATACATAAGGGGTCCCCTTCATTTTCCCAAAGGGATTATGGATTAGGAATTTCGAGTGTCTCAGAAAGGGTTCTCTCAAAAGCACACACCCAACCCATTTTGCCCCTGAGCATCCGGGCCGCACTTCAGGACGCGGCAAACTTCGCCTCTCGTCGCCTTGCCTTGGTGGGGGACGTCGCGCGGCCCTCGGTCTACCTGCTAAGCCCCACACTTGGCTCCAGTGCGCCTGGAGTTTCAAGAGGTCTTCTCCAAAATGATGTTGGTGTGGGTGATTTGCATTTGCGTTTCTCGGGGCATTTTTGCAATGGAATGGGGGGGGGGTTGCCATTCTATGGGGGCAAATCGCCATTGCATGGGGTGTTCCCTTTTTTAGGGAAGTTTGAGGGTCCAGGGCTTGCCTACATTCACATACCCACAGTTCTTAGGGTACAGTGTGATGTCAACCCCTACCTGGACCCAAGCAGCTATTCACCCTGGCAAGCCAGGTTGTTCAAGGTATACATCCTGACGGGGGGCATTTGAAGCAGGGGGTATGTGAAATCAACAAACGGAACTGCCAGAAGTGTCGCGAAGCGAGGCATTGGCCGGTGGCTTCGTCACGTGCGCTTCACCTAGGTTTCCCTTAACCCATGTGTAGTCAAGGTTGAAAAAGAGAAGTCGACTTGAACAACATCCCATTTGTGGCCCATTTTCGGGTTTTCCGTGCTGGTCCCTTAAAAGTCCATGTTGCCCGTTTGAGCCCTCGCAAGCGAGAAACTTGCACAGCTTCCGCGATGAAGCAGAAAAATGCCTGCCTCGCAGGTACTGCGGTCCATTCAACTCAGAGTTCCGGGACCGAATCAGCTGCTTGGCACACTGGCGAAGGGTTGCCCCAAGATCGACGTGCCATTTGGCTGCGGTGTTACAGTATGTTACAGTTCTGTTTGGGTGTGTCTTTTTTTGAGGACACCCTGTTTGGGGTTGGGTTGAAGGAAAACCCAAGAACACCGCAGTCCCCTATTGTAAGACACACCCTTTTCTTTGTCCATTCGAGTGACCTCTTCAAGTTTTGTTCTCCAAATTGTCGTTCAATGGGAGAGAAGCGCGACCCAAACACGATTTTGGGCATGTATCCACTTCATTGGAGCCCGGCACGTCCAGGGAATATTGCGAGGCCGTTTCAATCCTTTACATCCTTGTCCCGGTCGTTCAGTACTAATCACGGTGAACCATCCAAACAGAGTTCTTTTCGTTGTACCAGGGCTGGTTGCAACTGGGTTACAACCATGACCTTGAAGCCAAAAGCGGACCATGTCCCCTTCAGTGGTACCCTGTTTTCCTGCACTCTTTTGCAGGCCCCCTTTTTCTCCAAGGCTCTCTGGACAATTGGGATCTTACACCACAAATTTATGGAACGCAGCCCCTGAAAGCCCTTGTTTTGAGAGGCACCCCCCTGCTTGGTTCCATTCTAACCTGCAGGGGGGTTGGAACCCAACTTTGGGCGCCGCTCCCTGTGCTCCCGCCGAGCCAACGAAACCTTCATGGCGAACATCCGGGAACAGAAGCTTCCAGCCAACGAACGCCGGCAGCTCAGACTTGATTCGTGACGGAATTCGAAGGATCTGAATTCGACCAGAGAGGGTAGCAACGGCTTGCTCTCGACTTGGATGTGACTTTTGGCTTGGAAGACCATGAAGCGTTGTAATACTTACCCAAAGCGAATCGACCTTTGCCCTTGTTGGTCCATTTTTTATTTATGGCCCCAAATGGTTAACCTTTTATTTCTGGGCCCATTGGGTAAATCAGAATATATTTCTTGGGACTTTCCGCCTTTACTGCTTGGATGTTTCGTATTAGACTTGTCCTGGGCAATGCGGGGAGTGAGATCCAACACTCCAAGGGCTGCGCATCCCTAGGGTTCGGGAGGGAGAAACGGAGGTGTTGGAGGGTGCTAGGGAAAAAACAGTTTACAGTCTTTGGACCAAGCCCAGAGGGTCCAAGTACCTTCTAAGGAGGTACCTAGACCCCTTTTTTCCCCCCAAAAGCCCTCCTCAGGAGGTACTTGGACTGTCTGGGAAGGTAAGCAACGTGATTTTTGCTCGACTTGGTGTTCAACTTCAAAGTGGTTTTCTCATCCTGAAGGGCTCAAGACTCATACTGCATGCGATTTAGGCGTGAACATCGTGGAGTTCCTGGTGGACTCAGGGACGGTTGGCGAGCCTTTGTCTCAGGCCCATTTTCTGGCGGCGGGAGGTGGCTTCTAGTTCCATGTTTTCAGTGGTCCGTTTTCTGGGCGGGTTGGGCATGATTTAAACAACTGGCCCCTTAGGAATTAAAAGAAGGGTTGTTGAAGCAGCCGTTTCAACATTTTGAAGGGTCGTAGGAGTCTCACCGCATGGACTCGCCGCAAGCCGTGGCCGGAGCCGCGAGCGTGAGGTGGAACTTAGAAGGTCTGCCGAGCGACGAGCTGCGCGGGCCCCGAGCGGGATGTCAAGCGGTATTTCCCGTTCGGGCCATTAAATGTTTTTGGCCCACCCCCAAAACGGGCGGTTTACCCAAAACGGGTGGTGTCCAATCCAAAAAAAGGAGTACCCACATAAACACAAACACAGCCACACCGCCTGTGCAAGATGAACTTTCTTTTGCAGAAGAGAGGGAGCCCTGAGCAGCGCGTGTTTTGTTTGAGCGCCCAGCCCAATGACTTTCCTTGTAGCTTCCAAGGGGGCTTCCACATCCCCGAGATGGAGCCCCTTGGTGGGTCTTTTCAGGTATCCCCCAAAATGGCAACGGTGTCCTTTTGGTTTCCCTTTTGAAACCAAGCAAAAGGGGACCCTCAAAAAGACATGGCAGGGGGTCAAAACCCAGATTCCGTTTAAAATAAACCAAACAAAAGGGGGGGGTACCAACTGTCCTCTCTGAGACCAAGCAAAACGGGGGGGGGGGTGGTCCTGGGGCCAAAAGCAAAAACAGGGCTTTCTGGGTTTGGTCCCCACACACCTCAATGGTTTGGTCGAAAATCCCAGAGCCTCGCGTGAGGTCCATCCAGAACGCCATCATGGCCGGGCGCCACTTGTGACCATGGAAGGGCCAGGGGAAACCATCAGGTCAAACCTAGTGCAAATACCTACTTACTTCCCATGGTGCAACCCAAGAGGTGGACACACCAAGTTCATGTAAAACCGAGGTGCGAATACCTACCAAACATGGTACAAAGACATGTAAAACTTGCAGGTGGAAATACCAGGCACCTGCCACTGGCAACATTGGTGGGTTGGCCTTTCCGATGGAATTCGTCCTGGGGCTCTGCTTGGGATCTCGATCCATGGCAGTCTCCCTGGTTCCATGGCCTTGGCCTTGGAAGAACTGGGTCCCGAAAGAACCAGACATCTCGGCTCATCCTCCACCTTCCCAGGTGTCAAAAGCTGGGTGCGAAAGAAAGCACTTTCATGTAATGAAGAGAGAAACCGACAGGGGATGAACATATGATCTAATGGCTTTTTCCAGAGACCCCCTAACGGTCGGCCCGTTCGGACCCGGCTGGCTCAGGTGACGCGATCCTCACGCTACCCCTTAATGGTGGATCCGCAAGGCCAAGCCTTGGTCCACGGCTTAGACGAAGGACAAACCAGCCATCCGTACCAGCGAAAGGTCAAGGTAAGTGCGCACGGCGTTTCCCACTGACCTCAACTGGTGAATGCAGGGGTTCTCGAACTGACTTGCGAGGTCGGTGTCTTTGTGAAACCAGCAATTCAGAGGGCAAGTTTGAGGAGGTCACTTTAGCCGGCCGAGCTTGCGTGCTTGATTGCAGGTTCGTAACCCACCAGCACTTCTCCTTGTATCCCTTATCCGTGGAACACTTGAGCCGCAATTTAAGTTGTTTCGTGCGAGTGTCCAAGTACCTTTTGAGATGTATTTGTCGTATTATTTGCTGTTGTTCTTTGTGTTGTGTGTTATTTATTTATTGGGGGGGAGGGGTAACGTAAGTACCTCCTTAGGCACCAGGGGCCCATAGCCATGGGAGCCAATGGGGGCAAGGCGTGGATCAAGAACCGGGAGCACGAGCGTATCCTTCGCGAGCCCAACATGTGCGCCAGCTGCTCAGACGCGTGAGCCGAGCCTCATGCTGTTGAAGGAAATCCGTTTGTTGAGCTGCCTGGGGGCGGCAAAAGGAGTCCGCTTTTTGGGTTGCCGTGCAAGAAAGCCACAATGGAAATATGTTGGGGGTCATGTCTTAGGACACCAGAATAGAATCGCATATTTCAGGGGTTCCCGATTGTTTTGAGAGACTCAAATCGCGCTGCACCAGGCTGCCAACTTCATGCGTGTCGAGCAATTCCACCGATTTGGGGTAAAACAGGCTTCAGCTCACAATGAAGCTCCTGCACTTGGGGCTCCATTCGCGTGTGTGTGAGCTTTTGTTGTGGGAGCTCCCCTTCGGTTTCAAGGAAGTCAAAGGGAAACCAAGGGAAACCAACCAACGTCGGGTGTTCCCCAATTTCGAGAGTTGCACGTATTGTCATTGCAGAACCCGTGGGGTCCGGCTTCCCATGGGAGGGTTTGTCGCAATATCCCCGTGTGGGAGGGCTCCCGGTCCACAATGAGATTGGTGCCTCTTTGGAGCATGGTTTCCCTGGGTCAAAGGAAAATGATGTACTGGGGGAGCCCTCTGACTCATTGTGGAAAAGGGCAAAACAGATACCATGACATTTTGTTTGGTTTCCTTTGAATGGAATCGACCTCAAGAGCTCCCTGAATCCCCTTTTCTACCGGGCGAGTCCAAGCAATCTGTTCAAATTTTGGGCCAGAGCGGCTAAAGAAGCGAGCCTCTGGCAAACAGCAGGTCACTGGCACAAGCAAGGGCAGTAGCAAACAATCAAGGCTGTTACCAACCCGAACTGTTACCAACCCGAACGGCAGGCGGTTAGGGTACAAATTCCTAGGCAAACAGGCAAGCCTCAGCCCCGACAAGGCAAGAGGTAAGGTACAAACTGATGGCCAGCATGGCGAGTTTAAAGCAAAGTTCCAACTTAAATCAATCCAGGGATGGTTGAAATCCCCCATGGGAAGCAATTCCTAGGTTTGAGTGCAGCTGGAGTAGCAAATGGTGCGCAACGCTGGTTGCACAAACCCTTTTGCATCCCTTAGCGAAGCCCGAATACCCCAAGCCTTTGCTTAATACCCTTCCTTGTCCCGACTCCCGACCAAGTTGAGTGGGTTTGGGAGGAACCGGTACATTGGGTGAATGTTGACACCTTTGCCCTTTAAAATTGCAAATTGGTCTGTGAAATCAAAACTAGGGATCTTCTAGAAAACGGGGTTGGCGTCCTTTTAAACCATCCCAAAGGGCTTCTCTGGCTTTGAGACATACCTAAAGGTTTTGGTCTGAACATGGAAACAAGGAGCGGAGCATCTCGCTAGGTCACCACGCTGGGCAATCGACTGCTGAGGGACCGGACGTGCGTCCCCGCTGAGAGCCAGCAACTTTCTTGGT